>ML783380.1:24100-45224 GCA_009831015.1 Picea engelmannii | reverse complement strand
TTACAGTTTAATTATTTCAGATTATTAGATTGTGTAGTCTCTGACTCTCTAGTATCTACTCTCTAGACTCTAGAGTTATTTTTGGCCATTTAGAGCCTTTTTGATGATGTATTTTGATTCGACTATTCATATGGACTCATGGACTGCACTTACTCTTAGTGCTATTTTGGTTTTATACACTATTACTTGTTATATATATATATATATGAGAAACTTTGCAAATTTGTGTATAATGGTTTGGAATCTGGATTCACATGGATGCACATGAATATATATGAGAAACTTTGCAAATTTGTGTATAATGGTTTGGATTCACATGGATGCACATGAATATGTATTTGTTTTTCAAAAATTTGAATATTTTATGTATTTTTAGTGACCGGTTTTTTTATCCGTTTTTTTTCCGGTTCCGGTTTTTGGGGTCGACCGGTTCAATGACTGGTTCGGTTCTGGTAACATTGATTCCAATAGTTCCTGGTTCGTGGATAGTGGGGCTTCTCGTCACATGATGGGGACACATGCTAAGTGTGGTGTAGAGGGAGTTGGGATAGTCAGGTTCCAGCTGGAGTCAAGTCGTAGAGCCGAGGAGGAATTTGCTCTTAGTCTCAGCTCTAGAGGACAAGGGTTATGCAGTCTTGTTTTAGAACGGACAAGTGTTCATGCATTCAGAGGGAGCTAGCCCTGACATAGTGATCAATATTGGTGTCAGAGAGGGAAAGGTATACAGGTTACAGGGCAGGAGGCTTCGAAGGGAACATAGTGTTCAAAGACTTCTAGTGTGGGACGTCAACCTTCAGATGGGAAGGGAGACTTACCCCCTTCCAGTTCTGCCAGGAGACCTAGTTGGTATGAGCTGACATTGATGGATGTTTAGGAGCATGAGGAGGTTCCTAGGAGCACAAACAAGGAAAGTAGGCCTCTGAAGAAGTTTCCATACTTCAGGGCACTAATATGTAGCATCATCGATTCTAAGACTTCCAGTGTTCAGGGAGCAGCTGACCAACATGGTTGGAGGGATGCCAGTGTGCAGGATGATGTGTGCGACATTGTGCCAGGGTCGGAGGGAGAAATTGTTCCAGGTGGTTCTTCGAGAAGTACCTTCCTCGTTAAGAGGGAGTGTTGATGTTTGTAGCATCGGACAGGTACTTCCACATTGGTTTTGTGTCTAACATGTGGAAGTCTTCTTTAATACCTCTCAAGACTTAGGAATTTCACTTTATTAAAGGGATTATTAAAGTGAATTCCTTTTTATGATTAATTGAGTTTAATTTAATTAAATGCCTGAGTATTTGGCATTAGTGAATTAAATTAAATCGTAGCCATTGATCTAAAGTGTTGGTGAGATCTAATCTCAACCATTGATCACTTTGGAGATCTAGGGTAAACTCAACATTATAAAAGACAGCTAAGTTGAGAGGAGGAGACACATAGAGTGAGATCTCATTGTATTGGGTGGAGAAGGACTTTCATCCAAGTGCGAGTGGGTAGGGTCCGAGGAAGGGAGCAAGGGGCAGCAAAGGAGTAGCAACCAACAAGATCGAAGGACAGATCTTGAGGTGTGATCAACTATTTCGCTCTTTTGTATTTTTCCTTAGAGGGGCCATTATCCCTGGACGGGAGCCTAGATTTTATTTTAATAAAATCAACAAGGCACTGGTTTTCCCTTTGGGGTTTTTCTAGGGGTATTTACCCAGAAAATTACATGTGCAAGTGTATGGTTTCCTTGTTGTGCTTCCGCTGATTTATTTATTTAGATCGTTAAAACTCAGCCGCTCTTTTATTCAGTAAATCTGCCTAATGAGTTTATTATAGCAACGCTTTGCTAGGAAGTAAATTGCCGGGTGTTGGGTTGTCCGAAATTTAACAAGAAATATATCAGACCCTTGTACACAAGAAAGATAGGAGGGTGAAGGGCAAAGTAATTCTGATCTTGAAAGCTTTAGGTTTCGTTTCTTGTTATGTTGTTTCTTATCCTGCTTTTCATTTTCTTTGTAAGGTAACATAGAGTTGATGTCGTTTGCTTTATAAACATATATTTTCTTATTATGAGAGAAATTTATGAGACTATTGACTCATTGAACAAGTGGATAAGAAAAAGCTTGCAAAGAGAAGGAATGGGTAATAATAGCAATAAATGGAGAGGATTCATTATAGGTGGAATCACCTTGACACACCGTCACACACGACAACTTAGCATTGAATTTGAGGTGGTATGGTGTATAAAGGACAAAGAAGAGGATACCATTCATCGATGAGGACTTGACACGTGTCTTCGTGCGATGAGTGAGGAAGGTGCTTGGATAAGGAGAAGAATTAGTGATGATTTGCACATATTTGTGGACAACGTGAATTTGTGTCCAAGGAATCAAAGTTAGAGATGAACATTAGGGATCCTACAAATTGTGGACACTTCATGGCATAGGATACTGCAAGTTACAACAATTATTCGTATCACTACATTCTCTGGTGGTGAGTTCATTTTGCTTGCGAAAGGAATTGGAGTGCATACTCCTTTTATAATGTGAATAGAAACTATTTGACATTAAAGAAAGCTAAGAACCTAGTCTACGAAGGAATGGGATTTGAGTCTCTAAGAAATTGTTTGGAAGTGATCTAGCATAGATGGCTTCTCAAAGTTGATGTGGATGATGATTCATCACCATCTAGTGATGCAAAGCTTTATGAGTGGAAATTCCTTTGAGAGCTAATGGTCAATGATTATGTTGATGAGGACCTCAGTTTTATAGATGATTCAGATGAAAGCTGTCTTTTATGCCGTCTTTTCTTCTTATCATTGTACTTTTGTTTCTTTAAAGACTGAATATTGAGCAGTAACATTAACAATGTACTTGCTACATTTGTTTTGGCCCTTTGGACTTGGTTTAAAATTGTAGTAAAAAATGAAGATACTTTGTTTAGGCTTATATATGTGAAATTGTAATGAGTATTGAGAAGTTACTGCTCTTTTAATTCTTCAATTTAAATAAGTTTAAGTTAATATTTTATTTCGAATTTTCCTTATGTAACACATGGATGTATATATCCTTTATGTGCAGTATTACTGATACCTCTTATTGGCATACCTGTTTTTTGGGGACATTCGGGTACTTCATACCTGACATAGCTGCATACCCAAGTATCAATGCAACCTTACTCTATTCTTGTTGATTATCTCACTTTACATCATTTTTACACCACTATTGATGCTTACATTGCCACTTGTCCATCATGTTATGTAAGTTTGTCAATTGTATTCCATAAGGATTAGCCATGAAATTGGTTGAATGGATATTGAATGACCAGAGAGGTGGAATCAAATATTAGAGTGCACCGAAAGTCTTATCTCTGCATTTTGAGTGGCTGTTCTATGGTCTATTCCTTTTTTCCTCAAGTTCTTAATTTTCGCTCTTCTTGAATGATTGATTGCCCCTTTTATGGACTATAGAGATTGAGAATCCAAAAATTTATAGAGTTAGATTAGTCTGCCAGAAGTATTATAAAACCCCATGGTTATTATATTAAACACGTTGATTTGTTTTATATTTAATATTTATAATATATATAGCTTTGTTTCTTTTTTTTTCAAGGTTAGTAAGTCTGCTCCAATGATAGGATCCTTTTACTTTATGCTAGTATTGACTTTTAAACTTTTCTGATTTATGAATACCAGCTTGATATATTTGAAATTAAAATAAAGGGTAGATAATTTGGTGGCTATGATATCTGCAGTGCTCGTGAAAAGTTTGTTCAGCAGTTGGCATCTTTTGTGAAATGTGAATCTGTTGGGCGAGCTGGGCTAATGACTCTAGCTCTGTGCATTAAAGAAGCTGCCTGTGGAGATGATTGTATTGAAGATGAAGGAACTTTAAAGGCATCTACTCTGTTATCTAAAACAACAGACTGCAATGACATAGCTGGCAGGCATACTCTACAAGAAAATATAATTGCAGACTTGGTTGAGGTTTTTCGAATTGTTGTTGAGAACAGTAAACAACACTTCAACCCAAAGTATAGATCTCAAGGTTTGTGCCCAACCAGGAAAATATGAGATCCTTTTGGTACTTTTTCCTAGTTACCTTTTATGGTGCCAGGATTAAAGACTTTGCTATATTGACTTCAAGAATAGCACTCCATTAATATATTTTGGGTTTTTATGGATTCTAGAGCTGTTTATAATCTCCCTAACTATTTGATTGTGGATGCAGTGTGTGAGTATATTATAGTAGCTGCCTCGGCTCTAGTGGTGATTTATGAAGTGCCTTTCAATAAGTTTTTACACTTTTTGTCATCATTTCCTAGGGAATTTATTGTCAGCGGTGGTGAGTATAACAATTTTATGTTGTGACTTTTTTACCTTCAGCATAAAACTGGACTATAGTATGTTGACTTTATTTTTTTTGCACTTCTGTCTCTCCATTGACTGTTTTCATTACCACGGAAATTGACTGTTTGATCACATTTGGGTGGAAATGAAAAGGCCCCTTGTTTTGAAGAGAAAAATTCTACTAGAGCTGAAGCAATAATTCACACCCTCTTTAAAATGATCACCACTTCCTTTTTTTGCTTCTTTTGGCATCCTAAATGATATCCACTGTAATGCAAATGACATCTCCTTCAAATTGACACCAACCTTAACTTGGAAAGCTGCACATTCAGTGGCATCATCTGATTTCTTTGTTGTGGCACCAATATTGTTGTGAATGAGACTATCCTTAAGAGATTTCTGTGCCCAATCATATCTTCAGCATCATCTTTACAATCTTATGGGTGTGGCCTGATCTGGGGCAGCACCAGCAGATGTCCTCACAATGACTCGGACAATGTAAGTTCTGAATTTCTTTGCTTAAGAAAATCCTGTTTGGTTTTGGCAAACTTTAATTGAATCATAGCAGCCTCAATTCTAAAAAGATGTAGGATGAAAAATGAGAATTTGTTTTGAAGCTGATAAGGATGAGGATGGCATGCAGGCAGGCATACGACAATTCAGATGGTACATTGAGATTTTTCTTGATGTTTAACAATGAAGATGACATCCAGGAATAGAATTCGAAAATTCTGGTAGACAATGATAAGGTTATGGATGATTCCTAGTTCATGTCAGATGATACATTTAACTTTTGTGTGGACAACAAAGTCTTGGTCTTTTAGGATGACAGCCTTAGATTGTCTGTGAGCGCTTAGTTGACTCGTAGTTCAGGTCAGATGATACATTTAACTTTTGTGTGGACAACAAAATCTTGGTCTTTCAGGATGACAGCTTTAGATTGTATGTGAGTACTTGAAGTCTTGCAGATGGTCTTTTTGTGGTGGGTTGCTTGACCTTGGACTTGGTGCTAGATGTGACACACTCCTTGATGAGGTGGTTATCTTATGTGGCATTGATATCTTCTACATGACATGCATGTTGAGGAGGAGGATGGTTGCTTGTATGGGTGTTGGATCTTACCTTGGAGGAGGACCGCTGGCCACTATTAGGCAGGGCGCTTAGCCCTAGGAGCATTGGGACCACTTGGCATGCTTTAGGAGGATGCGTGTGCTTGACTTGAGGATGCTTGGGTTGAGGGCGCATTGCTTGGGGTTGTATGTGGACTTGGGACACGTATGTCGAGGAGAGGCATTGGAGTATTGGATGCTTGTCTTGGGGAGCGAGGAGCCTTGTGATGAGGAGCGCTTGACACTTCGAGCCCATGCTTGGAGAGTGCAGCATTTTAGGAGCCTTGTCTTGACATGTGTGCACCTTGGAGAGAGAGCACTTCACTTGGAGACCTTATCTTGAGGATTAGATTAGGTTGCTTGTCAACTTAGTCCACTTTACTATTGTTGGCCTCCCTCACCTATTCTATACATATTATAAAGGGATAAGAGAGTCTTTATTTTGTATCATCTTGTCTTAGAGTAAGAGAGAGTTCATTATATCATTGTATCTTGAAGATGAACTTGTCTCGAGTCCTTGTACTTGTCTTTATGCATGGGAGGAAGGCACTAGGATTTGTGAGAGGCAAAACCTAGAGGAGACTTGAAGTGCTAGGTTTTGAGTCCTTGTGTGAGCAGAACCTATGGTTTGTGGCAAAGAAGCCTTAGAGGAGACTTCGCTTGGCTTGGAGAGCTTGTGTGAGGCAAGGTTGGTGAAAGATCAAGGGTGGACTTGTTGGTGTTGATGCTAGCTTGTTGTGGAGCCTTTGGTGTGGCTAGATAGCTTGGTGGGATGCCTTGCTAGACTTTTGTATCGTGGGTTAGGGTTTTCTATTGATTGTGGATGCCTTAGCTAGGTTTTGGAGGCATTGGACAGTCCTAGCTTGTGATAAGCTTGAAGGACTATCCTGTACTAGCCTGTGATAAGCTGTGGGGATGTACTTGTAATTTCATTCTTATGTCTATATGAAGTGTACTTTTCTGTCCAGACTTTGTGTACTTGCAGATATGCTTTTCAACTAATAATCTCATGGCGAATGAATAGTTTATAGGGTAGTCTGGTATGCTGATTTATCATGAACAGTAAGTAGGTTTTGTTGATTGATTTGACAAGTATAGAGAAGCTAAGAGGCCGGATTTGTGGCTTTGACAAATCTGCTGTTAATAAATAATTTTCAGATCTGTTATATGTTGGGATTGTGTTTGAAGGGCTGGATTCTGGAAATATAGTTTCCTTGAAGTACAATTGTTCTGTGCTTATTTTCTTGGGCTGCCTTGTGTATTTGGTTGGACAGAAATGAAATATTTACTGTTGTCATTTATAGTTCAGATTCATCCCTAAGGCTGAAAGTTCACAAGAAATAGATCCAGGGAACCTCTAGGACCTAGGTTGAGGTGAACTTTCTGAATTTACATTAAGCAATGTTTTCTTGATATTTCCATGTTGCATGCAAGCCTGCCAATCCTAGGGTTCCCAACATTCTTCCAACCCTGCTGCCAAATATTTGTACCGGTGGCATTTGCAGCATCATCTAGTACGCACATGCCTTGTTCATTCAATGTATTTAACACTTTTTGAGGGAGTTGATGATGCCTAGCACATCCTATCCAAGGATCAATCCCCAATATAACCTTCTTCCGATCTCCTACTCTCCAACCAATCCTATTCCTAATAAGAGGGAAAGACAAAACTAGAGCTTTCCAGAGTATTGAAGCATTTGCGATTGGATAAGTAACCTAATCCATTCTTCATAGGTCATTGATCCAAGTTTTCTTTCGTTGAATCAATTCATAGGTTATCGACAAAGATAGTGATAACCCCCTTGGTGTTGGCAAAAACCGTCCTGGAGCGAGAGACAATGGGCATTGTGTCTAGAATTGCACAAAGTCTCCACTGTTGATTGCAGTGTAGGTTGGTGTTAAAGGTTGTATTCATTGTGTTGGGAGATGGGTTTTGATTATTTGGTGGGGAAATGGGCAAGTTTTGGGACGAATTTGGTTGAGTAGAGAAGCCTTAAAACATACTTTTTAAAGTGTTGAGATTGACAACCAATTTTTTTTTATCTCGTTCTCAAGATTATCACATCCTCATATGTTTTCAGTCCAAGATTTCTACTATTGTTGTGAGGCTCTTCCCAGACTCGCGAGTCTGGCTGAGTCTTGTCGAGTCAACTCCGGAATGAGTACTCCCTAGAGAGTCCCTTGGCAGACTCCCCACTTCCCAGACTTGGCTGAAACTCGCGAGAATTGGGAGTCTGACCTAAAGAAAACCACCAAAAAGACCCCGCATGTGCGATTTTGGAGGGAGTTTTAGGAGGGAAATGAAGCATTTGAGAGGGTAGAAGTCTTTATAAAGACATTTCTCCCCTCATTCTTTCTCTAGTGTTCCATTATCTCAAATGGAAACACCAAATACACCTGCGTCACAGTTGTTGCTTCATTCTAGCGATGTTGGCACTAGCTACTTGAGGGCTTATTCTAGGCATTCTCCTAGTCATGCATTAGACTTGAGATTGGACTTGGAGGCACTGTCTATTTTGATTTTCTAATATGTTATGAGACTATGAGTTATGTAGTTGAATTGAGTAATATTTGTGAGTTTGATCATGAAATCACCTTTCAGTTCAATATTTTGCATACAAATATCGAGTGCCAAATATTGTGTTCTGATATTTTATGAGATGATCTTATGAATTTCTGCATAGACTGTGATTTTATAACTTATATGGATTGGCAATGTCATTAATATATTTTTTGTGCACAAAATTTACCATATTTTGAGTTTTTTCCTCTTTGTCGAGTTTGTATCGAGTCTTTGCTGAGTTGCCGAGTCTTGCTGAGTCCTAGGCCAATTGAGTCTTTGCCAAGTCTGAGTTTGACAACATTGATTTCTGCAACAAATTTGTTTAGTTGGGAGTTCAATTCAACATTGGTGACAACCTTTGGATGGATCTTGTTTTGGGTTTGCCTGTAATGTCCCTTCGTACTGCTGTTATATATTTGTACTTGCTTCTGTTATGTTTTGAGTGCGTTACTGATTCAGTAATTTCGTCAAACACTTGAAAACAAGCCCAAATACCAATATAAATCTCTCTTATTGCTGCTGTAGTGTTTTTAGTGTTCTTCTGGTTTATGAATTATGTCAAACAGTTCATCATCATGCCCAAGACCCACTGTATATCCCCTTCTTGCTGGCTGCTATAGAAAATTAGTTGTATTTCTGGTTGGTGACTTTTGTCAAACACCTAGGCTGTAGGTTCCATTCCACTGTAAAAGACTCTCTTGTCACTACTGTTATGATTTTACATTTGCTGCTATGTTTTCTTGATTCGTTTGTCAATGGATAAGCATGGTTTTGGTGCCAATGAAATATGTAAAAAGTATACAAATTATAACAAGAAGTTTGTAATGGAAAAATAACTCAACCAACAACAAAATGAGCATAAATCAGATCTGATTTTATTTATGTTTTGACCTTGTTACATCTGCATGTCATCAATGGAGCTCAAATCGGCCTCTCCAAGAAGTTTACAACCCCTTTTCTAAAGGAATGTGACTCCCCACGGCCCCTCTAGAAGAAATAGCGGCCCACACAAGGTAAGTGCGCCCTCTACATAGCAAATACGGCCTGCAGAAGAAGAATGCAGCCTCCCCTAATCTGATGCGGCCCTTCCACAAAGAGAATATGCCCCTCCAAGAAGAATAGCGGCCTCTCCTCACAGATCTCGGCCCCAATAGATGCAACTCGTCCTCTCTAAGGACAAATATGGCCCAGCAGAGCAGAACTCGGTCCAACAGCAAGGGAAACTCGGCCAACAAGATGAACTCGGCCTCCTCAACAAGAAACTCAACCCTTACTCCAGTAAATGGCCCCTCTCACTGCCAAACTCGACCTGCCCAAGAAGATATGGCTCCCACTAGCACAAAACGGCCTCCTAAGGCCTAACTCATCCTCCTCCATGAAGATTATGACTTTTACAAGGTCCCAAACTGCTGCAAAGATGGGTCAATCTCCTCAAGATGAATGCAAGTGGAAGATCTGAATGATCTCCCCTCCAAATGGCTAGGGTGGAATCTTTCACAACCAAAACCTGATCAGCTAGGGTGGAATCTTTCACCAGTGAAACCAATCCACACAAGGGTTTCACTCCAAACCCCAAAGGTTCCAAGAGCTCTCCAAATCAATATCAGAATAATCATCAACGTAATGAGAGAATGAGCTCTCATTGTACTTTTATACCCCTTTTCCTTTTTCCCCCTCAAGCGACCTTTTCATTTATCTTTAGTATTTCCTCCAAAATCACTTTATTAATTTATTAAGCCTTTTTACTCCCAAAAAGTGATTTATTTGACTTTAAAGCATTTCTGGGCACATGAAGTCACTTTTTTATCATCTCAACATTTAAAGCTCTTCATCTTGGTTTCGACGAGCTATTACACCAATGTACCCCTCTTAGATAATTTATTAAAATGATAACCTTTGTGCAATCCATTAAATAATGCTCATTAATACTCCCAAATTACGGGATTGGTTGAAATGCATCGGAATCGAAATCTGACTATGCAGGTGTGATCCCGATAATGAAAGATGATAAGTAGACCTCTGAAAGCATCATATAACTCCTCTAACCCCCCCGAGCTTGCTGGTAACATCAAACCACCCCTCTGATCAAGCTGCCACAAGCGCATAAAGTCATCTCCAACTGCATAGCAAGGGAACCCAAAAATGGGGACATTGCATTGCCTTTTTATGGTTGATAGTGGACACTGAGCTTATTTGAATGGAAATTTGGTGATTGAAAAAATGATAGACATTAATGCTATTTAGTTTGGTGAATGTGTAAAGTGTAACTACAAATTTGGATGGTGCCTTGGTAGATTTTGACTACAGATTTCTTGTGATGGTTGTGATCGGCGATTTGCTGTAATGGTGTAGAAGATGATGACTCAACGAGAAAAGTGGTAGTGTAAAGTATCATGGAAGATGCCCACAAATTGTGGTTGTTAATGTAGATGATGGCTCAACGATAGGGAGGTTGGTGACAATGTAGTGAGTGAGTGGCAATGGTTTGAATTTGTGGCTAGAAAATATGGCAATTTGGAGCATAGTAGCAAGATTCGACTATATTGGATTTTGTTGTGTGGAAATTTAGAAGTAGTAAAAAATTCAACTTATTTTCAGTATAGTAAGGATATGGTATGGTCAACATATCTTTTATTGTTTTCTGTAGTATACTTCATGTCTTAGATACTAGTCTACCTGTGAAACCCCAAAAAATAGCCCAAAAATCTCAAAAAATATGAACAAAAAACATACAAAATAAATTGCATGGCTAAAATTTCAAGGAATGAATTATTACTTTTTATTTATTGCACATTCATGAGGTTGAAATTCTTCTAACATTTTGAATCAAATGCATAAATTTAGTATCTATAGGTTGTATACTTCCATATTGGAGGGGTTGTATTTGTTTTTTTCCTTATGTATTTTTTCGATACTGAATTGTATTTAAATTTGTATTCGTATTTGAATCTTTCTACTATGGTTTGGAGGAGTTGCAACGGAGGTTGGGTGGCAGGATGAGGTGCAAAATGTACAGGGAAATGCAGTTGTGTTATGTAAACACAAGTTTATATCTGAATGTTCCGATTGGAATTATATATTTCAGATTTGAGACTTCTACGAGAATTTTCGATGTATAGAGAGACTTCTGGAAATGCCACATCCATTTAGAATTTTTCGACGTTTTAGACCAAATCACTGTGGTCCATTATTAGAAAATAATTGGAATTATATATGTGTGTGTGCATGAATAATAAATGAATGTTACAATGAAGCATGACCCTGCTTATAAATATAAGTCAAGCGGTGTCTTCGCATGCATTATGAATAGGAAGAGGATGTAAATACCCTTGTATATACCCTTTGCTTTTTGTTTTCTCTCGATGTAAATGTTCTTTTATAAATAGATGGAGTATTTTTCAATTAAAAAAGATGCCTTATGAATAGTCATGGCTTTTATGTATTTATTATGCTTTATTAGTCTTATTTTTATTAGTGTGTTGCTATATTATGTTTATTATTCCTATCTTTATTTGTATTATGTATATAACATTGCCTCACTCTTTAGAAATGCTTTGTCCTAAAAGCAAAAGGGTACTGAAGGGTGTAGCTGGTGAAATTTTTCTGTCTCCCACGACGAATCTTCCTTTGTAAGGCTCTTCCATTGTGAGGCACTCGGTTACTGCTATGGAATTAAGTTTTTTCTCTTTGGTGGTGAGGATATTTCTGGCTCTAATATTATTCTTCCTTCTTCATCCAATATGCATGAAGTACGACAGAAGCAATCCTGATGGCCACAGTGCAAAGTCGGGCTGGAGCAGTCGCCAGAGGCTGGGCCACAGGAGAAAGGACAACAACAGCCGGTGGTGGCAGGTAAAGCCACCAATAGAAGGTAAGAGGTGGCAAAGAGATCCGCCGACACAAGATCTGATGCAACCGCAAAGAACTGGTCCCGTGTGCAACGAAGCGTGGAGGTGTGGCTGTGGTGCTGAAGTGGAGGAGCCGCCAACCAAGGAGCCAACAACTAGCCGTTGGTCAACCAGAACAGTTGGCCAACATAGCAACTGGCTGCCGATTGTGCAGTCAGTCGCCAAACCAGGAAGACAACAGATTGCCAACAGGGCAGTCAATTCAGTAGATAGGGTCGCAAAATTGCCCAGCAGGGGCCAGGAAGACGCGGGTAGACCTACCAAGGTTTGGGTAGCCATCGGGAAGCAACTAGAAGGGCCAAAAAAATTTCGAGCAGCCTCGAGTAGCGGCCAGAGTGCCCAAAAATTCTCAGGCAACAGTCAATCAAGATTGCAGGAGTCTCGGGCAGCAGCAGAAGGCTGCGGGCAACTTCAAGCAGGTCCGAGCAGCGAGCAACAGAGTCCCGACAGCAGGCAGCAGGTTCCGGGTAGGGATCTCGACAGCTAATAAAGATCTTCGAAGATGGGTCCGAGTGAGATAGCAGGGATAGCTTTTGTTTCATAGGTAGCATCCATGGTAGCAGATTTGATAGCGAAGAAAGAGCCACCTCTGGGTGGTGGAAGTACCTTCCTCGCTAAGAGGGAGTGTTGATGTTTTTGGTAGCATCACACAAGTACTTCCACGTGGGTTTGTGTTAACACATGGGAGTCATCCTTGTAACCTCTCAAAAAAACTTAGGAGTTTCAGTTTATGTAAGTGAATGTACTGTTGTAATAAAGTGTGTTTAATTCAATTAAATTCCTAAGTATTTGGTATTAGTAATTAAATTAACTCCTAGCTGTTAGATCTAAAGTGAACATGGGATTAGATCTCAGTCGTTGATCACTTTAGGATATTTAGGGTTTTGGACTTGGGGTAAAACTCAAGGTTATAAAAGACAACCTAGGTGAGAGGAGACATAGTGATGGCACACGAGTGAGTGAACACTCAGGTGTGCAGGGGTAGGGGCCAAGGAAAGGTTGCAAGAAGGTAGCAAGGGAAGTAGCAACGAACAAGATCAAAGGAATGATCTTGGGTAATAGGCTAGGCTATTTACTGCATTTTTATTTCCTCAGAAGGGCCATTATCCTAGGATGGGAGCCTTGATTTTATTTAATAAATAAAATCATCACATATCTGGTTTTTCTGCGAGGGTTTTTCCATGGGTTATTTACCCAGAAATATCTTGTGCAATGTGATGTTTGGTTTCCGTTGTTAATGCTTCCGCTGATTTATTTGTTATGTAGCCTAGTTTTGCTATTATTCAGTAAATGTGCTTTGCTCATAATTAATGGTTGGGTGCAAGGTTCCAGAAATTAACAGGAGGGGGTTGGAACCCATACAACTTACATGTTTCCCCTTGCCACATAAATTTAGTAAATTGCTTTTGATGTTTTATGCATAGGTACCCAATGCTTATAGCCATTGAATTCCCAAAACATTATCTACTCACCTAAATGTAGAACCCATATTCTAAGTTATATTCTTGTATTTGTAACTTTATCTTGTGGCATTTTCCCACACCATCAATTTTTTTTCCATTTGCCACCATAACCTTTATATTTGTCGTTGGGTATACAAATATATTTGACTTTTTTGTGACATTAATGTCTATTATACATTTATGGGTGCTACTGGAATCTACAAGTTTGGTGGCATTATTCTTTTTTATGTGCTCCCTAAATTTCAATGTTTGATATTGTGTGATGCCTATTATGACAACTAGGGATATCTTGGGCATTATTTCCACTGAATCTATACTTGTGTCATTGTTTTCCTCCTTGTTTTCTTGTCATTGTTTTCCTCCTTGTTTTCTTCTTCTTCAAGATCTTTGATGGAGGTGTTTGATTCATCATTCTACTTCTCTCCGAACTTCACATTTATACATTTTCGATTGATGCATTTGTACCTTGGAGGCCACTTATTTGCAATATCTACATTCCTCATTCATGAATATGTTCCTTCATAAGCTTTCGGTTCCTAATCTTATGGCCTTGTCCCCCTCAGAAGCTCTATATAGGGGATTGCAAAGATTTGTTACTGAGTGGAATAAGGAATGAACGAGAATAGAATGTATGCTACATAATGGAATGAGAATGGAATATGTACTACAAAATAGAGGGAATTAATCTAGTCTTAGAAGGGGAAAGCCCCAATAATTTGTGTGGGTAGGTTGATCGAGAATAGCTTGTTTTTGCGGATGCATAAGAGAAATATATCTATAAAGTGTTGCGATATTGGAGGATCCAAAATAAATTCTATGATGAGATCACTTAGACTTGTCGACCTCCATTTGTGGATCTGATGAAACATGGATACGGATTTGAATTGAAAGAAATGAAGAGATCGATCAATTTTCATTGAGAAATCGATCAAAGTGCTACTTCATAGCGCATGTAAGGTTTTAACCCGATGATATACATTTTCAGCAATTGTTCATTTGGAATTTCAGGGAGTCTTGTTGCAAGGTCCTCCCATTCATATGTATAGTCACTTACTGTAACAAACATAATAATATATAATTATATTATGAAAAGATGTAAGGATGTGTCTCATCAAAGAGACACAACTCTTCATGTGTAAGGGCACCTTGCCTACTATATAAGCAGGGCCCTCATTATAACATAGGAGACAAAATTCATTCTATCAATATATATATTTTATAATACATCTGTCTAAAATACATTTTAATACAAACATAGACTTTTGTCTATTACAGTGGTATCAGAGCTATTCGACCCCTTGGCCGTCAACCGCTACACAATCCATCCATTAAGCTTAGGTCTTGAAGTCATGGACACATATTTCCATGAAATATTGGAATTCCACAAAACTCAACAAAAATTATTACAGGAAACGAGGGAAATAATTATAAAGTCGCTAAGGGTTTTTGAAACACCAGATTTGGCACCTACAATAGAAGCAGACCTTGACGTAAAAACAACCAGCAATGAAGAATGTTTGAACGAGGAAAATTAAGAAGTCACTGGTTTCATAAATGCTGAAGGCCAAGTCCGTGAGGCCTCAGAAAAACTTGAGAGTGGTGAAGATTGTCGGGATGTAAAGGAGAACGAAGATCACGAGATTGAATGCAAGTCTATCTTGAAAGAAGCAAGTGCAATTAAATATCAAAATTATGGTCAAAGTAGAACCCCATCTCCAAGTCAACATATTCATGGCAACGAAAAATATGAAGAAATACCCAAATGATTTTTCTTCCCAAATTCAAATAGATTCATGGCGGATCTAATTACAATTCCCGCATCTGATTTCATATATGATCAAGATTTTGTTAAAGAATTGCACCACCCAGAAGATGTGCAGTCTGATCTTATAATGAGAAAGGAAATGGAAGGAATTCATTGTGAGGTAGAAGTGATTATAGTAGAGGATACATTGTCTCTTGTTCCTAAGAATCGGTCGGCTACAAAAGAAATTATTAAGACAGACAATGACCTAGAATGGAAAGGGACGCCCAATATTTTGTTAACACGAGCGCCCAACCACAGAACCTTATCAGAAACGTAGAATATACAACTGTTCAAATCACCATTGACTACTTAGTTACAAGCCTTCAAAATTCATCAATATGCATGAGAATTGGTTGTTGGCTCGCGTTCGCATAATCATTTCAGAAGATAAGATGCATCCGTACTATTATGTACAACTCAAACCGTACAACGATGGGTGAGGATTATAAACCAAAAAAAAATAATAACCTCAGCCTTAGCTTAATACAAATAAATAAAAAAATAAAAAAATAAAAAAAAAATCTTTTCATTATGCTTTGAGGACAAAGCATTCTTTAAGAAGGCGGCAATGTAACAAACATAATAATATATAATTATATTATGAAAAGATGTAAGGATGTGTCTTATCAAAGAGACATGACTCTTCATGTGTAAGGGCACCTTGCCTACTATATAAGCAGGGCCCTCATTGTAACATAGGAGACAAAATTCATTCTATCAATATATATATTTTATAATACATCTGTCTAAAATACATTTTAATACAAACATAGACTTTTGTCTATTACACTTACTATCCTCATTTGGTATAAGCGAGTGAACCTAGTATAAATGTCATCTTCTTTTTCATCGAGAAACTTTTTCCATATTTTTTCGGTTAATGTCTTCTAGTGAAACAAGCGACCATTACATTTCTTGGACCACCATAAGAACCGATCATAAGCCTCTCCTTCCAAATAATTTGAGGCTGTTATAATTTTTCCTTTTAGCCAAGAGGAGTTAATTAAAAAATTCTGTCCATTTTATTGACCCAGATGATGGCACCTCTATTGTGTTTTTCATCATATTTTGGTAACTCTTATTTATCTTATTGTAATCTCTATCTTAATTTCTTGAATAAGTTGTGCCTCCTATGAGTGTTGTTCCTAGTGGGTCTTGACTTTGGAGCAATAAAGGTGAAAATTCTTCCAGCTTCAAGAGTATTTTAGAAAACACGATTTCATTCTTGCTATTCAAGGTTTCTCTGTCTTGCTTTTCTTGTTCTCTCTCTATTATTAAATTATCAAATCTATCATTTAAGCTATCCCACCTATCATCATTGGTCTGCTTCTCTTGTTCTCTTTTTGTTATTAAATTATCCCATCTACCATCATTTTTTGTTTTTTGTTTGTTGAATGTTTCCTTCAAGTCTTTTTGCTCGTTCTCGATGCCATTGGGGTGGGATTTGTGCAAGTTTATATCTTCTTTGTGACTTTGCATCTCCTTGTTAATATCATCATTGGTCCCCATCCTTTTACACTTTGCTAAATCCATTTTCTCTTCTAATTAGTTAATTGTTGATTTTACTGATTGGTTTCTTGCAAATCTTTATGGAAACTCCAGGAATTTGTATGGCTATATGGCTATATAGAATTCAAAATTTTAATTCTTGTCCAGATTGTAGTGAATGCAAGGAAATCACATTGTATGGAAACTAACCAACAACTAATTTGTGTTGTACATAAACCTATGAATTAATTGGTGGTTGTACGACTCAATTTGTATCAGTGTTGCCGACATCGTGTTGGTGAAAATATCACCGAGGATCCGGAAAAGAAAATATTGGAAACATCTAGGAAAATATCGAAAAATGTAGGCAAGATTAACATATCAGAAAATATTGGGAAAATATCATCGACCCTCCAAAATATGATAATATCACGATGTTGGCAACACTGATTTGTATAGACAGGTTGTACAGATGGATGGTGGCTCTGGTGTACGACAATTGAATTAATTGGTGGTTGTATAACACAATTCATACGGACGGATGTTGACGCTAGTGTATAGGGTGTAAGACGGCTGGAAAGACGAAAACCATTGAGTATGGGTTCATTGTATGGACAAATGGAGGCGCTGGTGTATGGTGTGTACGATTGCGGGAAATAAGATGTCGACTGTAGTACAAATTGTATTGATGTTGTTGAAACATTGCTTTGACCCAATGCCCAAATTGAAGATCTGATACCAATATTATATAAATACAAATTTATATTTGAATGTTCCAAATGGAACAAAACACACACACATGAATGATGAATGAATGTTATAATGAAGCGAGACCTTAATTATAAATATAAGTCAAGGGGTGCCTTTAGGTGCCTTGTGAATAGTCATGTCTTTTACGTATTTATTATGCTTTATTAGTCTTATTGTTATGAGTGTGTTATTAATATATTATGTTTATTATTCCTATCTTTATTTATATTAAGTATATAACGGGTTGTCAATGAGGTGGTTATTAGAAACGACGAATGTAGATGGTGGTCAACAAGGTGGTGGATGGGAATGACCATGGTAGAAGATAAAAGAGAATTGAGGCGACATATGAGAAGGATTGTGGGTGTGGCGGCTAGGGTGACATTGAACAACGATGAGGGTGTAGGTAGACAAGGAACAATGGAGAGTGGGTGTGATGCATTCTTCTTGTAGAGATCCAATTAAACCCCACAAGAGTAGTGTAAACCATGAATTTGGCCCACAAATGCATAGGGTGCGCGACGACTGAATTAATTGGCAACTGTACAACATAGTTCATATGGATGAATGGTGACATTGGTGTACAAAGTGAATGGCAGCTAGAAAGAAGATGATGACTAGAGTACAAGCACATTGTATTGAAATATGGTGGCACTAATGTATGGGGTGTACAACAACTAGAAAGAAGACATTAGTTGAACTATGGATTGTACTGACAGTGCTAGTACACGACTTTGACCCATTGCCCAAATTGAAGCTTTGATACCAGTGTTATATAAGTGCAAGTTTATATTTGAACATTCCAATTGGAATAACATATATATATATATATGAATGAATGAATGATGAATGAATCTTATAATGAAGTGGGACCTTGATTATAAATATAAGTCAAGGGATGCCTTGTGAATAGTCATGTCTTTCATGTGTGTGTGTGTGAATGATGAATGAATCTTATAATGAATTGGGACCTCGATTATAAATATAAGTCAAGGGGTGCCTTGTGAATAGTCATGTCTTTTATGCATTTAAATTTAAGGGCGTATACAGGTTGAGCATGAAGGCAACCCTAGGTTGGTTTACTTCTGCCATCGAGAAAACTGGTAAAAGCAAAGGGTTCGCTTGTGCAATAGGGGTAGGAGGAATTAGGGTTTGTGTAGATGATGAAGATGAGGAAAGATGCGAATCTGCAACAAGGGTCTGTGGGGTTGGGTTTAAACAGGCTGATCTGCGTAAGGTCCTCATCGGAGTCGCTTTAGATCTGCGTGGAGTCACCAGGTGAACTAAACTCACCAAAATGTCGTCTACTAGGGCTTAGAACTTCTTCCCCGACAACGATGCCAATTTGTTAAGGCTAAATCTAACACCCTAGGCTTTAGGTCGGTTGTAGATTGAGGGAATCAAACTAGGCTTAATTTAGGGGTGGGTCCTACGGTCACAATTGATGTCACTCCTCTCGTTTTGGGCTGGTGCGTGCCAACCACAGGGAGGATACCCTAGGGCGTGCTGCTTGATGGATGAGATTTGACCTGCAACACACAAATCAAACAAGCACAAGATGGTTTTGGGATGAGGGTTAGATAACCTCACCCAAAACTTGCATAAAAATTGATTTTAGATGAATTTTTGTGGAAAACCCTGTGATGGCACAAGTTGTAGGTTGGGCAAAGCCCAACCCAACCAAGGAACAATTGCTACAACTATAGGAATCCTACACCCAATGTCACCTCGATGTAGGTCCCACACTTCAAGGGTGACTAGGTCACTCTAGGGAGGCGATCCCGATGACCCTAGGGGGATTTGAGATGGAGATGGAAGGAAGTGGAAATGGGGCCCCTATAGGTCAAGTCTAAATGGAAAGAAGGATAGGGAGAGATGCCTTGTAAGTCAAACAAAGGCTGCCCCACAAGTGTAGTGCTTTTTTCGGATGATTGTACCTGCCCGAGACACAAGAAAACACACCTTGCAATAGTATATGTTAGTTGGATCAGAAAGTTAAGCTTGCTGTCCCTAATTTGCAGCAGTAGATGACAGTATAAATCAGCAAGAAAAAGATACTATAAGCTGCTCAATAAATGCTAAGGATCAAGTAGAAAAAGCAAGAGAAAAACTAGCAATTGACTAGCTAAACTCAAGGTGAAAGAACTAGTACTCTTAGCATAAAGATAAGGCTGTTGTAAACACTTGTGTGCAGCAAATTATATCAGCCTTATGGCTGTAACATTCAATGTATTACAACAAGAAAATCAGCCTCTAGAATCCCCTCAAAATTTGCTAGAAAGTGTGCTAGGACAAGTAGAGTAAGTATGCAAAATTTGAGCCAAAACCAATGTTGAATAAAGAGTTATTTGAGCAAGAATGTTAGGGTCTCAACAGCCCTAATGGCTGAAGATGCAAATGTAAAATTTCAGACCCCACCCAGTTTCAAGTCTCGCTGATTTTTCAGCCAATGTTTAATGCCCAAACCCAGTTTTATGGCAGCCAATTAAACTCAACATATAATAAAATTTTTAGAACTGAAACATGAGGATTCTGAACAATATTTAATGCAGAAATAAAACCATATCAGCAGCACATTACTCAGAAAAATTTAACATAGTGATTTTTGGTCTAACAACGACCTTGGAAAAACCCACAAGGGGAAAACCAGTGAGAGAGGCAGTTTTTATTATTTCAGAGCTTCAGAGAAAATCTTTTACAGGATATTCATCTTCAAAAATTTATGGACAAACTTATCTTCAAAATCGTGCCAAGTCTTCACACACAAACTGAGCCAAACTCCTCGAAATTCGTGCCAGAATTTCCTGCACACATGTACAGGTCTGCTCGTCGTTTTCTGTGCCTCTTCCTTGTTGTACGATTGCCTCGAAATCTATGCCAATAGTTACAACTCAATTCTGGGCATTAAAAGCTGTACGATCGCCTTGGGAAATGTGCCAAAACCACTCAGAAAATACCACAACTTTTTCATCGAATTCTGTGCAAGAAAAACAGTAGCACAGATCGTACGAAATCCGTACAGTACGGCATGTTAAACCTGGCTCTACTTTCCCTCGATTTCCGTGCCACTTTTTTGTTGTATGGACACCCGAAAATCTGTACAGTATGACCTCCTTTTTGAATTGTACTTCACCTCGATTTCTGTGCTTGTTTTTATGCTGTACGACTTGCTCAATCCGTACAGTATGACCTGCAATAAACGTTGTACCTTTGCCTTGAAGTGCGTGCTAGTTTGCTGCCTCGAAATGTGTGCCCTAGCTCTACAAAAATGGCTTCCTTTCTCAAACTCGAATTTCTGCTCTCTTGCTCTCTCAAAAAATGTTTCATCTACCCAAGAATGGGTGCGCCCTCCTACCCTAGTCGACCTCATGAGGGAAGGTGAAGAGTCCTCTCATCCAATGGTTGAGATTAGATGAGATCAACGGTGGAAATAAAATCACTTTAGTCACCCACTTTCCCTAAGTCTAAAAAAGTCACCTTTTAATTTGTCTCTCACAAATTAAATGACTAGGGTCCACATTAGGCACTTTCTCACCCCTTAGGCGCCTAGGTGATGAGAAATACTTGCCTACGTACTTTTTAATTATTTTTAACAACAAATTTGTAACAACAACAATAAGTAGCCCTTAGACAAGGACGCCCTAGTGGCTGTGAGGTGCCCAAGGCACAAGGACGACAATCCACTTTTGCAAGAAGTTAAAAGACCGAAATT
>ML783379.1:1519574-1534959 GCA_009831015.1 Picea engelmannii | reverse complement strand
TGCCCTGCAATTAAAATCAATGGCTGGTACAGAGAAATTGCCTATCAATTTCGTACGAACTGTACAGACATAACAACCAATGAAACAAATGGCTGGTACGACATGCAGTGATGTCCGGATCTATGAATTAATTAGTCGTACTGTATTTAATTCTGCTGTATATGCAATGTACGGATTGCAGGGAGAACAAGGAAATTTTAATTCGGTTCACCACAGGATAAAACCAACCATTCAACTGTTAAATTGGTGGCTGTATGGCGCGATGGTATGGTCAAATTGTTAAATTGGTGGTTGATTGATTATTTGTGGCAATCAATTCGTACAGGTACGGAGTTGACAGGGACAGTACGGCTGGCATTATTCTTTTTCTATATATATATTTGATACATTTAACTTTATTTGTATTTAATGTATCTTTTAAATGATATTGAACCTTGAAAGGAAAAAATCACTTTTTTTTATACTTATTCTTTTTTATTTATTTTTTATTTGTTTAATAAACTTTAATTTTTTATTTTTTAAATTGCAATAGACTGATTTTATTTTTTTTCAAATCTGCAGCGGAATAATTCTTTTCTTTCACAGAAATTTTGAACCGCAATTGGCCAAGGGCCAAGTTTTGGTCAAAGATTTCTGAATCGGAGAAACTCCAAAAATTTGATTGTGGCCAATGGCCTGTCTAAATCAGAAAAACTCTGAATATTTTTTTTGTGTGTGTGGCTACAAGTCAGTTCAGACAAGGTCTGCAAGGAGAGTGGCCAAAGGCCTAACCTTGGTCAAGGACCAAGAATTTAGATAAATTCTGAAAATACTTGAGTGTGGCCAAAGGCCGGATCAGAACTTAGCTCTGATACCAAATGAGACGAACAAAGTTCGCTCACACAAGAATTATCCAAAATACTTGGAATATAGCACAGTAACCCATGTAGCACTGTAAACAATAAATGAATAATAAGATATAAGATATATAATGAGATGATTACAATTGAGAAATGAGGGCTTGTTTATATATCCACGCAGGGGTGCCCTTTACCAATAGTCATGTCCTTTGAGACATGACCTTTCATTATTAATAATTATTATTTATTAACTATTATTATGTTATGAATATCTATTTATGTATATTTATGTTCATAACAGTGGTCATCATTATCTCAGCTTCTTTGACTGAGTCTCCATTAACTTCAAGCTGTTCTTTAATCTAGGACACTCTTGTGAAGTAAGATTGTATGGTTTCTGAATTTTGCATCTTTAAATTCTTGAGTTGTGTTCTCAAGGTCATTTTTCAATTGATGTTCTTGCCTTCAAATAGATCGGATAAGGCATCCATCATTTGCTTTGGGGTTTTTAATGTTGAAAATGTTGATGAATGCAACTATGGGAGACATCCTCTGGCTTACAAACTTGTGAGATGTGGAACATAGCAGCTATGGAAGTCTTTCTCTCAGCTTACAAACTTGAGAGAAAGCCCCTAAGAAGGGTACATGGTTATTGCCAGAGACAGAGATGGGAACGTAGAGATGACCTCCTCCATTCAGAGAGTTGAGAAGAACTCCAGATGATTATCCAGTGGAAAAGCGATTTGTTGAGTTAGGATGTGCCTATGGCTGAGCACAAGGTGAACGTGTGAAATCCCAAAGTGCTGGGTGCATCGTCATGAGAACATAAATGAAGATGATGTATTAGCCTCCTCTGAGCAACAGAGTTGATGAGAAGACTCCAGCTGATTCTCCTGTCAGTGGCAGTGGGAAAGCAGATCTGTAGAGTGGACGTGCCTGTGGACGAGCACAGGTGAACGTGTGAAGACCTGGTTCTTCTGTGTAATACACTGAATCAGAGCTATGACATCCCTATGGATGTGCCCCTAGTGGATGAGCACTAGTGGGTGTATCAGATCCTTTGCTATATATTGTTCAAGAGTCTAACGTACCTGTAACCCTAATTATTATGTAAAGGGTACAGGTCGGCCCTATCTTAATATGACTAATAATAAACAGGATAATTAATATTGTTAATATTAATTAAAATAAATAATAATAATAATATATTTGACTTAGAGAGGTCGACCCTGTTGAGCCAATAGACGCCTTTGTTGATTGGTCAAGTCTAATATAAGTAACAGATGATTCTCCATTTTAGAATCATATCTTCCTTGTGTGTTTGGAAATTACGGCAAATACATCTACTTGGAAAAGGTGCGCACCCCTCTTGGGCGCTAGTCTTCTAGGGCTTAAGCACCCTCTTGTGTGCTAAGTCATTCTTGGTGGTGAAAGGTCTTTCTCTTGAAGAATATAGCAAAGGATTTGGTTGGGTTTTCTTCCCTTGTTGAGAAGGGTTTCCCAGGATATTTCTTGTGTTCTTGTCCATGGTGTTTCTTCTTGTGATCTTGGTTGCTACAACATTCTTGCTTATGGTTAAGACATGATCAAATGAAATGAACTACATGCTTAATCTAGCTTATTGAAAATTCAACATGGTATCAGAGCATAGGTCTTGAAGATCCCATTGCGCAAGCATTTTCCAACTCCTTCACTCTCTCATTTGCAGAAACTGTACAGCCCTCCTAGGGTTTCCAGAAAATCTGTACGACCTCCTTTTCTGAGAGCTTTCACCACTCAAAACTTGGATGCTTGGGCTAAAAAAGACATAGAAGGGTACGACCTCCTTCAGCGTACCCCCAACAAGTCTCAGATCTAAATTCCAAGCATTTCAAAATTTTGACCCTAAGGGTTTCTAGGGTTTCGTCAAAATTCTGCAGAAAATTTTGAATCATATTTCTGAGAATTTCTTGAAGAAGCTCCACAACCTACCAAGGCTATCATATTTGTTAAACGCTTATTGTTGGTAGTCATAAGCCTAACAAAACCTAAAAGTGCTAGCCTAGCCTAGCCATTAGGTTTTCTAGCCTAGTTGACAAGGGTTTGTGAAGATGAGGAAATTCATGATGGGAAGCACGCTCAGAACAAAACTCCAAATAAATGAAGACATCAACATCTCAGCACTCTCAGATATGGTTCCTATCAATGACAATACTTGGCTAATTGACAGTGGTGCCTCCAGGCACATGACCGATATTAGAAATCATCTAACACATTTCATTGAGAAAGAGACACATCTACATGTTGTCCTTGGAAATGATGCTAAATATAATGTGAGAGGAGTTGGAACTTCCACCTTCCAACTAGACTCAGATATGTAGCTTAAACTAGAAGAAGTTCTATATGTACTAGGAATGAAGGGAAACCTTGTCTCTATTTCGGCCCTTGAAGACAAAGGTTACAAAATTACTTTCTCAGATTGAAGAGTCCTTGCATGGCACAAAGACTCTCATATCAGCTCTTCCAAAGTAATTGGTGTCAGAGAAAACAACTTATACAAGTTGACCATCAAACCAGTTCAAGCCTTACTACATGACACTATCAACTTGAGTGAGTTATGGCATAGAAGACTTGCTCGCATTCATTATAGAGCTCTTCCAGCTCTAGGGAAAATGGGAACAAGTCTACCAGAGATCCAGATCCAACATAAAGGTGTTTGTAAAGGTTGTGCCCTTGGTAAAAATGTTAAAGGATCCTTTCCTAGCAGTGATAATCGATCCAAGGAAATCTTGGACTTGATACATTCATATGTATGTGGGCCAATGAATGTTGCATCCTTAAATGGGTACTTGTACTATGTACTATTCATAGATGATCTCTCCAGGAAAACTTGGATTTACTTTCTGAAGAACAAGGATGGAGTCCTTGCCAAGTTTCAAGAATTCAAAGCCCAGGTTGAAAACTTGATTGGAAGAAAAATCAAAGTATTGAGATTAGACAATGGAGGAGAATACACCTCAAAAGGATTTATCAGTTTTTGTATTGAAGCAAGGATCAAGAGGGAGCTCACAGTTCCGTACAATCCTCAACAAAATGGGGTTGCTAAAAGGAAGACCAGAACTATCATTGAGGCAAATAAAGCAAATGATACATGATCAAAGTCTATCCATGACTCTATGGGCAGAAGCATGTATGACAGTAGTATATGTTCAAAACCGTAGTCCTCGTCAAATCCTGAAGAACATTACTCCAGAAGAAGCATTCACTAAAGTGAAGCCTGAGATTAGACACTTCAGAATATTTGGATGTCTAGTGTACCTTCATGTACCCAAAGAAAAGAGATCCAAACTAGAACCTTCAAGAAGAAAGGGCACATTTGTAGGATACAGTGAATCCTCAAAAACATATCGAATCTACATCCCAGGTCAGAGACAAATTGAAGTAAGCAGAGATGTTACTTTTGAAGAAGAAGTAGCCTTCCAGAAATCCAGAGAAGCTCAGATGGAAATAGATAGTGAAGCAATACCTCCTCCTCATTCAACAGTTTAGAGGGAGACAAATATTGTTCCAAATGAGCCAACGACGCCATTTGACCCAGTTACTCCAGCAGATTCGGTTGCACCAACTAATATGCCCAGAAACATCACAGTTGGACATAAAATACCTGCTTGGGCTTGACAAACTTTAGAAGAAGTAGAAGGGCATAAAGCCCCACAAGGAGCAACCAGAGAAAGCAAGAGGCCTAAGAGATTCTCAAGCTACCTTTCAGCCTTGACTCACATTATTGATTCAGAGGCAACTTGTCATGGAGAAGTCTCAGGTGAGCAAGTATGGCAAGATGCCATGACTGAAGAATATCAATCTATACTAAAGAATGATGTATGGGATATTGTCTGAAGACCAGAAGGAAAGTCTGTAGTAACTTCCAAATGGATTTACAAAATCAAACATGCTGCTGATGGAAGCATTGAAAAATATAAAGCAAGATTCGTGGCTAGAGGGTTCTCACAAATAGAGGGAGTCGACTATGACGAGACTTTTGCACCAGTGGCTAGATATACCTCCATTCGATCTACCATTGCACTAGCTGCTTCCATGAGTTGGAAGCTACATCAGATCGATGTAAAGACAACTTTTCTCAATGGTGAAATTGAGGAAGAAGTCTATATTGAACAACCAAAAGGTTTCGTTATACACAACGAAAAATCTCATGTATGCAGATTGAAGAAAGCCCTATACGGTCTAAAACAAGCACCACGTGCTTGGTACGAGAAAATGGATGGTTTCCTGATGAGTTTGGGTTTCAACAAAAGAACAACCGACCCAAACTTATATTATCACATTGATGGCAACGAGTGTTTGATTCTAGTTCTATATGTGGATGATCTTTTCATCACCGGTTCAGAAAGACTCATTGTTGAATGCAAGCAGGCATTAACTGCCAAATTTGAAATGAAGGATTTGGGCCAAATGCATTATTTCTTGGGACTAGAAGTATGGCAGAGATCAAATGAGATTTTCCTAAGTCAAGGAAAATATACCTTGGAGATACTGAAAAGGTTCAAAATGACAGATTGTAAATACATGCCTACTCCAATGGTAATGGACTTAAAGAAGATGAATGACACTGATTCAGGAGACATAGATCCACATCTATATCGACAGCTTATTGGATCTTTGATGTATCTGGTTAACACCAGACCAGACATTTGCTATGCAGTAAATGTGCTTAGCCAGTTTATGAGCCAACCAAAACAGACACACTAGATAGCTGCAAAACACGTATTGCGATACTTACAAGGCACAATTGGTTATGGCCTAAGATATGCAGCCAATGTGGACCTAAGTCTGGAAGGATATGCCGATTCAGATTGGGCAGGAAGTGCAGTAGACAGAAAGAGCACCTCAGGTAGTTGCTTTACCCTAGGATCAGCCATGGTTTCTTGGTGCAGCAGAAAACAAAGCTCTGTGGCTTTGAGTACAACAGAGGCATAATACATTGCATTGAGCGTGGCAGTTCGTGAAGCTGTATGGCCTCACAAACTTTTGATAGACTTGTTCGATCATGAGATGGATCCGACAACTATTCATTGTGACAACCAGAGCTGTGTAAAGCTCTTCGAGAACCCAGTATTTCATGACAAATCGAAACACATTGAAATCAGGTATCACTATATCAGAGACATGGTGTAGAGGAAGACGATACATGTATAGTATCTTTCTACTCATGAACAAATTGCAGATATCTTCACTAAACCACTTGCCAAGACAAAGTTCGAGTATTTCCGTGAGAAACTTGGCCTGATGGAAAATGCCTCCCTAGCTGAGAGGGAGTGTTAATGAATGTAGCTATGGGAGACATTCTCCAACTTACAAACCTGTGAGATGTGGAACATAGTAGCTATGGAAGTCTTTCTCTCAGCTTACAAACCTAAGAGAAAGCCCCTAAGAAGGGTACGTGGTTCCTGCCAGAGACAGAGTTGGGAACGTAGAGATGACCTCCATTCAGAGAGTTGAGAAGAACTCCAGATGATTATCCAGTGGAAAAGCGATCTATTGAGTTAGGACGTGCCTGTGGCTGAGCACAAGGTGAACGTGTGAAATCCCAAAGTGTTGGGTGCATCGTCATGAGAACAGAAATGAAGATGATGTATTAGCCTCCTCTAAGCAGCAGAGTTGACAAGAAGCTTCCAGATGATTCTCCTGTCTGTGGTAGTGGGAAAGAAGATTTGTAGAGTGGACGTGTCTGTGGACAAGCACAGGTGAACGTGTGAAGACCTAGTTCTTCTGTGTAATACAGTGAATCAGAGCTATGACATCCTGATGGATGTGCCCCTAGTGGATGAGCACTAGTGGGTGTATCAAATCCTTTGCTATATATTGTTCAAGAGTTTGACCTACCTGTAACCCTAATTATTATGTAAAGGGTACAGGTCGACCCTATCTTAATATGACTAATAATAAACAGGATAATTAATATTGTTAATATTAATTATAATAAATAATAATAATAATATATTTGACTTAGAGAGGTTAGCCCTGTTGAGCCAATAGACGCCTTTGTTGATTGGTCAAGTCTAATATAAGTAAGAGATGATTCTCCATTGTAGAATCATATCTTCCTTGTGTGTTTGGAAATTACAACAAATACATCTACTTGGAAAAGGTGCGCACCTCTCTTGGGCGCTAGTCTTCTAGGGCTTAAGCACCCTCTTGTGTGCTAAGTCATTCTTGGTGGTGAAAGGTCTTTCTCTTGAAGAATATAGCAAATGATTTGGCTGGGTTTTCTTCCCTTGTTGAGAAGGGTTTCCCAGTATATTTCTTGTGTTCTTATGCATGGTGTTTATTCTTGTGATCTTGGTTGTTGCAACATTCTTGCTTATGGTTAAGACATGATAAAATGAAATGAACTACATGCTTAATCTAGCTTATTGAAAATTCAACAGAAACATGAGGAATCAAATGGTTCTTGATGCGATCGACGATGATCCTCTTTGCTTTGATCCGATCCTTCTTATATTTGGCTTTGGCCTCATCTCCCTTTGGCTCTTCAATATCTTGTTCAACAAAACTTACAAGGTCATTCTCTTCTAGAATGAGCATCACTCTATAC
Source organism: Picea engelmannii (assembly GCA_009831015.1). Taxonomy (NCBI): domain Eukaryota; kingdom Viridiplantae; phylum Streptophyta; class Pinopsida; order Pinales; family Pinaceae; genus Picea; species Picea engelmannii. The sequence continues at coordinate 1,527,528 of ML783379.1, read as the reverse complement.
TTCCATGCGCGGAAGTCATCGACTCCTTGAAGCTTTTCGTCAAGCTTGGTACTGGTAGTCATCCTGCCCAGAACAAGTAAAGATAACAAATAACTTTTCAAGATGAGGATCTTACACTTTACCAGAGAGTTTTGCTGAACCAAGATGAATTTTTTCACAGGAACTACAACAGCTGCAACCAGACGTCCAGATCTAGGGTTTATGAGGAAACCCTAAATTTTCAAATTTTGGATTTTCGAATTCTGGTCCAGGGAAGTGATGCACCTTGCTTGGGCGAGTTCCTAGGTGATCTTTGATTCATCAACGTCCTCCAACAAAGGGTAAAACGTCACTTTTAGGGTTTATGCAGAAACCCTAATTCTACATCAGCTGCAAAACTGAAAATTGAATCTTGGAGAGGGTGCACTGAGGCTAGCCAAGTATTTATAAACTCTGAGTTGGTCTCTTTCAGGCTTGCTATGATACCATGTTGATATTTTACTTATGCAGCTAACAATTACAGTTCTTTCGTTATTACAATTATTTAGCACATTAACTGCATATATAAGATCACTGAAAGAGAGGCAATCATAGAAACAAGATAGACACAAAGATTATCCTGGGAAGCCCTCTAGGGGAAGAAAACCCAACAAACTTCTTCAATATAGATTAGCCAACCAAGAACAATGCTTCTCTCCAAGAGAGAACTAACAAAGCAGAAGATCCTCCTCTAACCCTTGACTAGGGAAGAGTAGCGCACCACTTAACCAAGATATATTCAAGAGATAGACCTATACATTCGCAATGTCACATCTAGCTATAGTAGCTTCTTCCTTCAAGACTTGCGCACTCCTCCTTGGCTGCAGAGATGGTGAGTGAGTGTCCAAATGAGGCGTTGGCCTCCCTTATAAATAGTGGTATGGCCAGCCTAAAATTAGGTCTGGGCCGACCTGTTACTTTACCCTTTTATTTTCTCTTTTACATGTCAAGGCACAATAGGGCCGACTTTTACAAAGGCACAATAGGGCCTAATTAACAAATATAATATAATAATATTCTTTAGGGTTTTTCTTGGTCAAATACGATAAGGATATCTTCCGAAGCTACTTAATCTTCAATAGAAACCTCATGAAAACTCCACCAACACAATTTATATGAGAAACCCTGCAAAAACACAGACAAAAACTTGTATAAAGAGACAAAAATAAATCCTTGTTCCTAGAAAAATCGGCTTGGGAACATTACATTTTTGAAACTTTGTGAGATCATAATGCCATTTTTCATAACTCAATTCTCTCGTGTCACTGTGGATTTTATATTGTAATGCTTGTTTTTCTTCGTCTTGGATATATTTAATTGTGCTTTGACAAGGGTTCCTTAGGAGACTTGCAAGAAATAATCAATCGATCCATTGATGGGCTACATAGTCACGTGGAAGAAAGAAGATAGACCTTCCTCTCCTAACTTTCTTTGTGGGATCCAAGTATAATACACCCAAGTTGTTGGACCAACTCCTTTGAGAGTAGCTTCAACCAAGTGGTTTATTATTACTTTGACCCTAGTTGATTGAATGTTTTGGAGACCATCTTGTAGAGGAGCTCTCCTAGCAAATCCAAGGAGGAACCCATTTCTGTTTGAATTTCTAGCATTGGGGGCGATAGTGCTTCCAGTCCAAACCTTATTGACTAGAAATCCATTCCGCCCAATTTTAAGCTTGTGGGGTCATAATTGCAAAAACTCAGAGACATCTTAAGGTAAGAGGTAAAGGTAAAAATATATCTCAATTTCTTCAGCCAAGTAAATTTCAAAATATTTTTCAATCATCTTTTATTATAAAAATACAAAAAAATAAAAATCATATCCCAGCTTTGTTATTAATTTTTATATCTTGTAAGCTAGTAGATTTTGGGGGTTTTGCCACTTGGGATTTTCCCTACCCCACGATACATTTGCCCTTGATGTTTTGAGTGTTGTTGAATATATTTACAAAGGTTTTCTTGAGAAAAGGTGTGCAGATCTGCGTTATAACAACCAAGGAAATTTTTAGATCTACACTCTTCTTGGCCATAAAGAGAGTTCATATTGTAAGTATCTTCTCTCTAAACCTCTCTATATTCATTCCAGATCTGTTTTACAAATCTTATATTCTTTTTCTGGTCATGAAAGAGCAAAATTACAACTATAGAAACAATTTTGGTGGTTGTAGGAAATTTTGGGTTTTGACCTTAGGGGGATTTGAACCCCAATTCTGCAAAGGTAATGTCCAGCTTGCTGAAAATTAATTTTACAGCAGATATGAAGGCTTTAGAACTTAACAAACACTTATACTTAGCTGCCCTACCCTTCTTACTCACAAATCTAGTGATCTAGTGCATTTTTGCACTTGTGAGAGGCCTGAAAGGGCCATTTTTCTTGTTGTTTTCTGTGTTTTATTCGGTTTTGCAGGTTTGAAATAACAGGACAACAAAGAAAACTCTCATTTCCAGCCACTTTGATCAAGGTATTCACATACCAAATCATCTGGAATGTGATAAGAATGTTTACCCCTCTCTTGTACTTTATTTGGTCATTTTTCTTGAAGATTGAGGGTAAATTAGCTTGTTGTTCGGTCTCTTTATTTTTTGCAATATCTTTTATTTCAGCAAGCATAGAAACAATTAACTCCTACCTTCACCTAGTATACTTTGTTTAGGCATTGGTCTTGATATTCTTGTGGTGAAGTGTTACTTAGCGGGAAGCCTCCTAAAGCCTCTTAGCGTAGGAGTTTGGCTTAAACAAGAAAAATGATAGGTGTTGTGGTGACATTGGGCATCTATCCCATGTGTTGCTACCATAGCAGTCCAAGACCTTGTAGGACTGCTAGTTTGGGTGGTAACATGACCTAATCCAACGATTGCTAAGTGATGAGGTTGTGCTATGAGATTCAATGGCTAGTGAATAGATTAACCACTGCTATCTAATATAAGGTTGATCCGACGGTTGAAGAGATTTGAGGTGGCACTGGGCATATCGAATGTAGGATCGATGAAAAGGTTAAAAGCGTAAGAATGAAGTGCCAGGGGATCGATAGCGCGAGGGGCGTGATAGATCTGATGGTCTTGATGAACGCGATCATAGATCGAATGAAGATCCAGATCGGATGGTTGCTGATTATTGAAGCCACGCTGCATATTTTAATGGTTGGGGAACAAGATCAACGGTTGAGATTTAAACTAAGAAGACAATCTGACGGTAGTTGTGGATTAATGCTTGTATAGAGGGACCAACGAGCAGATTACGGGAGAAGAAGAAGGGGTGTTTCGGCCCAATTTTGAGGAGATATGGAGCCGACTCCATGAATATTCTTTTTGTATGTGGACAAATCCGTGGGAGCATGGAGTGTATAAATAACATTCCCCAAATTTGTTTTGTGTGTGAAGCGTGTGAGGGTAGAGGAAGTGAGTGTGGATCGTGTGAAGAGAAGCTTTGAGGTTCTAAGGTCCGAGGATGTCAGAGAATGAAAGGAAGATAAGGTAATCATGGCCGAGAGGTGAAAGGTTTAAGTAACTTATGAAATTAAGTTGATTGTGAACAAAAGGTGGTGTGACAGTAGAGAAAGAGAAACAATTGTGCAAGTGAAGGCTTGAGGGGAAGACAAGATTTGACATTATTGACAGATTGAGGAGATAGGTGTCTCCAGTAGGTTGGTACTTACATATTGTTGAGTTGGTGCTCAACTAAGGGGATTATTGTCTCCTACAGGTTGGTTCCTGCAAATATAGCAGTTGTACGTTGGTGCCTATAGAAAAGTACTGAGTGGGTGCTCAGCTAAGGGTATCGGTGTCTGCAAACATTGTAACAATAGGTTGGTGCCTACATGATTATATAAAAGAATTATTTTGTGGTTTTCTCCCATTTGGGTTTCCACATTAAATCTTTGTGTACTGTGGATTGTATGGTTGTGTTTTTATCTTTAACTGGTATAGTTGGTAAAGTAACATAAATCTTGTAAGAAAAGAAAAAGTAGTCCTATATTGATTCACCCCCCCTCACAGTATAAGTAAGTGTGCCAACAACATATTGAGAGTGATGGGACGTGCTATGGGTGCGAGAACTTAGAAGGAGTGTGCTCTTAGTCTCAACGATTGAGAAGAAGGGCTTTGACATACTATTCCAAGATGGACATGCATTGATCAAGCCCAGAGGATCTAGCTCAGACACAACAGTTGTTCTTGGAGTTAGAGAGAGAAACTTTTACAGGCTAAAGGGCCAGCCTATGGGAGCAAGGGTAGGTAGAAAAGTGGTAGAGAACAAGGAGCAGGTAGCTCCGAAGGTTGAGCAACTCAGAGAGAGTCAACCTTCAGGTTTAGGTGGGAAGGAGCAACCTTCTAAGTCTGTCAAGGAGTCATGGTACGAGATGACCATGCAGGATGCTCAGGAGCAGGAGGCTTCTAGGAGCATGTTCAAAAGCAGCAAGTCTTCAAAGAATGGTCCGAGCGAGATGGCAAGGATAACTTTCGTTTCAGAGGGGGCAACCAATTAGGTGGATTGGAGAGAAGCCATGGTAGCAGATCTGATAGAGTAGATAGAGCCACCTCCAGGTGGTGGAAGTACCTTTCTCTCTAAGAGGGAGTGTTGATGTTTTAATAGCATCGAACAGGTAATTCCTCACGGGTTTGTGTCTAACACATGGGAGTCGTCCTTGTTATCCCCAATTTCTAGGGATAATTAAGGGGATGATGTCTCGAGGCCATCAGGTTGAAGACATGGAGTATCGAGAGACAGACGACTAACAACGTCCACATGCACAGACAGAGACCCACTTCAGCACCACACATCCTGGATTCATCAAGATGGCATTCACCACATCAACTTGCTTTCGGAAGACGATGGGTCTTGCTCCATGAGGTACAAGTTAGGTATTGTGTTAAGTGTCACTTTAATATTTGAGGCATTTGAGTATGTTGCATTTAAAGCTGCTTTTGATTATAGAACGTCTGTTTGGAAATTATGCTCTTTGCCATGTTTTGCCTTGGTGGTTAACATTGTGCCCTACTGAGTGATCACCCTTGGAAATGGGTTTTCTACTGGGAGGTCCCCTTGACAAATCATCGTGCCATTCCCGATTCCAAGAAGGTCAAGGTTTATGGTCTCCTAGAAGATGCAGAGTATTATTTAGTGGATTTTTCTTCTATTAGCATCCTCATGAATATAGTGGTGATTGATGTTCTAGATGCTTGGAGCATGCTATTATCGAGGAGTTGGGCCACTACTCACTCTTGGAGGATTCCTTAGCATGGACCTCACTCATGCGTATATCCCTATGGAGGATGGTACCTTTGAAGTTCTCTACGATTGACGAGAGGCCAAGGAACATGTGATACCCTCTTAGACACTAGGTAATCAATAAAACCAATTGTTGTTGCAAAATTACAACAGTAAGACAATGTATAACAACAATTAATGTTTTGTAACAATAATAGGAAAAAGTACTCAGAAATATAGCAATTGAACATAAGAATTATGTCTTCAACAAATGCAATAACATCCAATTGCTAGATTGATCCTGATTTTATGAGCAGAACGAAATGAATACAAATTATTAAAAGATGCTTAACACAGAATAACATAGATACACTAAAACTGGTTTTCTATTCAATAAGGAAATAAGATGAAACTATAAAATGCAGCGGAAAACAAGCTTGCTGGAATGGTTGTGGCTTATCTCTGAGAAGAGATGTGACGACTACACTAATTCGCAAGAAGATGATTGCAATGAGGCTTTGAAGGGCTATTTACAATAAACAGGAATGTAAAAAACTCTAGACATCCAAAAACCTAACCCTAGGAGATGAAGCGCCAAAAGTCATGTGGGCCACGTTTGGGTAAGTTAGTACATCAACTTCCCGGGGTCGTAACTTTTGCATACGATCTCCGTTTTAGGCGCACGATAGCCCGTTGGAAAGGTATCGTCGACGAGATTCATTTTAGGGGCTCAATTAGAGCCTTCAACTATCATTGAGAAGCTTGATCCCGAAAACCTTCATTCAGGCCCTCAAAATGGCCCCAAAAGTTAAAAATTGCTAAAAATAGTAAATTGCCAAAATTGCCAGAAAACTGTTTTGAGCGAGTTGGAAAAGGTGGGTGGCCACCGATATCCACCTGGATCATAGACTATGATTATGAGTGTCTTTAGCCAGTATTTCAAGTATGTATGCAACAATTAAAATAAACCCTAGTGGTTGTAGCAAACTTTTATAATAGCAGCAATAAATATCATTTGTTTGCTAGGGTTAGAGTTAGTAGAGTTAGTCAAATCACTTTGAGAGAGAGAATGCTAATTCTAAGAGTGTTTTCACCACAAGGAGAGTTCTAGACTAGTGTTGTTGACTTTCTAGGACTATGGAGTCAAGCATGCAACACTAGTGAACTTTTTTAGAGCTCCCACTCACAAGTGTGAGAGAAAAGTGATGATGAAAATGAGTTGAAGTGCTAACCTTATTTATATAAGGTAAACCCTAGCACTTTGTCCAAAAAATGTCATAAATTCAAGTTATAAGTGGGGCCGACCTCTCAAAATAGCCTCTACAATAACAATAAATGCAAATAATAAATCATAAAAACACACGTGTGGTGACGTCAAGCCTCCTAGAGGTGAAGGAGGGCCTTCCAAGACCATGTGTCATTATCCCAAGTGAAAGCAATGTTGGAGAATTGCCATGCCACCTCAAATCATCATGTGGTGTCCATGTGGTAGGCAAACCCCAACATCTCCATCAAACTCTAGCATGATGGCATCATCAAAAGGCCCAACGTCCAAGGTGTGAAGGATGGCGTCCATGGTGGAGGAGTGTGTACCATCATCTCTGCATGTTGTCCAAGCCAAACCAAGTGCAACATCCTCCATCAAATGGCTAGGTAATGTGTGGGTACACTGTCTAGAGTATGAGCTTCCAGCCTGTTATCGCACAAGTTGTAGGTTGGGCAAAGCCCGATCCAACCACAAAAATGGCGACAACTAAGAGAGAACCTACCCACTGTCACCTTAGATAGGTATGTTCTGGTTGTCTTCTTGACTTTCTCGTAACTGTTACGTGCCTTTTCATCTCCTGGGGAATTAACTGATTCACATAATGCTCCATGGCGGTAATGTAAATGTGATGTGGTTCCAACTTCCTTGGCATCCATTTGTTTACTTGTCCAACCATTCATCTTTCCAATTCCTGTCTTCACAATTGTTTGTGCTTCCTTTTCTTCAATACACCCCATGTTTGTATCCTACGTCCACATGTCCTTCCTTTGATGTATAAAACCTAGTACCATGCATCTCTTGTCATCTTTCTCCTTGTAGTCTCTTCTTCTTGGAGTCATTGTATCCTCTGCCTCTGATCACCTTCCATTGCTATCCTCCCTCATAACTCTTCCTACCGCAACCTCCACTCTCACAACCTGTGTTGTCCCATGATGGCTCTTTCATCTTCTCATTAATGATGCTCCTTATGCAAGAAATCTTCAATCTCGTGAATATACAAATCATACTCATACACATGAGTGCCTTCAACATGCATTCCACTGCCATCTCAAACTATTTTCATTAGCCTTGCAACAAGTTGACCTTCTTTCTCAAGCTCATTCTTGACTACGAGATTGCTCTATAAGGGTCTTCTTGTTTCGTTAGTGATGCTCCTGTATCGTCAGGGATTTGTGCATGGAACATCTCTCAATGTAGATCCCACCAAACCAACAGAGTTCCTGTTATCGCGCAGTTTGTATTTTAGTTTACAAGGCTAAAGGATAAGGGTCAAACTGGCGTAACAGGAACCTCCCCACCCAATGTCACCTCGATGGGGGGTTCTTTCTGTTTAGGGAGGTTAGCCCAGGGGAGACGTCCCCGGTAACCTGGGGTTTGAAGAGGCAAAGAGTAAAAGGTCAAAAGTTAAGGTTATCCCTCCTCGCAGGTTACCACCAGTATCAGATAATCCGGCTAATCAGCCAA
>ML783379.1:1489156-1519474 GCA_009831015.1 Picea engelmannii | reverse complement strand
TGCTGGGTTTTCTTCCCCTAGAGGGTTTCCCAGGATAAATGCTGTGTCTCTTGTGAATGTGTATTTCTCAGTGATCTTGTTCTTATTATGCTCTTATCTAATGAAATGCAAAGAACTATAATAATGGCATAAACATTAATAGATATCAGCTTGCTAGGGCATCTGTTAATTCCCCCAACAATGGTCAAGTGGATTAGTGTAAGATCCAAGCAGTCGTCAGAAATGTAAGGAACTTGATGCATATACAAGAAAGTTATAATGATCAAACATGACACATACCAGGATACCTTGGACCAATTACCTCATGGAGCAAGAGTCTTCTCTGATCTAAGTCCAAGCCGATGGTGATGGAAGCTGCTGCTACTAACAGGACAAGTCTGGCGAAGAAGAAAAAGGATGGGCCCTCCAGGGCCATGCTCAGGTCAATCCTGCTCTCGGTACTCCATGTCTAGGACCTGTGGGCCTTGAGACATGATCTCCTAGTTATGCCTAGAAAACAGGGATAACAGTTCCCAATGCTACAAGACATCAGAGCAATCAAACCCGTTTAGCACAAAGTTTATCCCACCAGAGTTCCATCACTAGCTTATTCCAGATGGCCCCGAGTGTTAGGGGAGTTTCAGGATCCTCTCTAACATCTTTGGATGACACGGCCAGGCTTTGCATCAGTTCTATCTCAGCCACTTGGGGTGACAATGGCTCTCCCTCAACACCTACCTGTATTTCCATTTATGATGCAGACATTGAGTTAGGGCCTTGTTGTTATGTCTAGGGATGGCTACCTCTTTTTAGTCACTAGTACCTTTTTAGCACTAGCTCTTCCATGCTCTTCTCATGTATCTTTTTGGATAGTGATTTAGTTAATTTACTTTATGTTTTTGGAGTTGCCTGGGGCACTCCCACAGACACTTTTGTTGAATGTACTTTTGTTTCAGTCCCATTGACCTATTTTGGTCATCATTGGACATTAAATCTTTTATCTTATTTCACATGGGTTTGGGGGTCAATCATTTTATCTTGAAAATGTTTGTGTTTCTTTTGGACCATGTCGATGACGAGGATTCTTGGTAGATGTAGTTGGATGCAGCAGTTTCTCTGGCAAATACTTGGTGTCTGTCAATCAATCCCTTGCATATTAAGCATGTTGAATTGAGTTTTAGATGTATCTCATAACAAACTGTGAACCCACAGGCCTAGGCCACTTGATTTCCTGTACGCTATTTGATGCATGATATAATATACATGTTCAGATATCTTAACATATCCTGACATGTCAATAAAAGATTGCCAGCAGGTAGTCGTTATGTTGCCATTTCAAAATGTCACAAATCACACTCTGAAGCCTATATGTTATAAGTGCACTTAAAATAGTTTTTTGTGTTTTTCATTGATATATACAATTTTTGGGTTGTTTTCTGTATTTAGCCCCTTGTAACTGTATCTCTGGTTGTTTATATGCTATCTAGCTTAAGCTTTGAAAACATGAAGTTAAGTGCTTGCAAATGTGATATTAACAACGGAAATGTGCAGCGTGAATTTGAGGGCATTGCAAACCAATTTTGTGAGCATCCTTCTATACGGCTGATTCTGAAGTACGACGAGGCCCTTTCACACTATATTTATGTTGCATCAGACATATTCATCATCCCATCTATATTTGAGCCATGTGGATTGACCCAGGTAATAACGTAGAAGTTTCCTTTTTTTTTCTTTTTCTTTTCAAGCAATCATAGATATGATGGGTTCTTAGGAAAAGTTGGTCCATTTAGTGTCTCTGAATCCTCGTATTTGTAGTTTTGTCTTGGAAAAGGTTTCGAGTATTATATGCAATGCTAGTGCCATTATCTAGCCTTGCTGCTGTTCTGATTTTAGTGTCCAGAGTTTAAGAAAATCTCCAAGGTTTTCTTAATAGTCATACAATTCCTGTTTGTTTCTGCTAAATATGTAGATGATAGCTATGAGATATGGCTCCATACCTGTAGCACGGAGAACAGGAGGTTTAAATGACAGGTTTGTAGATTTGTGCTTATAACATTAATTTAGTTGATTTTCGACACCGGATTATGTCTTCAGCCAATGTATTTTTTCCAAATTCATTTATAAAATTGCCATTTACAGTGTTTTTGATGTGGATGATGAGACGATCCCTGCGAAAATTCGGAATGGATTTACATTCTCCGCAGCTGATGAACAGGTACTTTTGATGATCTTCTTTGTCTCGATTTATAAGTTTTGGTTAAACATTTGTTCAAACTATTTATTGTTTCTGGCCTATTTTAATCTAATTCAGCTCTCTGGTCCTTTCCCAGGGACTAAACCATGCACTGGATCGTGCTATTACTTACTATAGACAAAAGCCAAATTGGTGGCTGCAACTTGTTAAGAAGGCGATGACGATAGATTTTAGTTGGGATTCTTCTGCTACTCAGTATGAAGAGCTTTATGAAAAGGCTCTGGCAAGAGCAAGAGCCCAGCAAACCCTCATTCCCAGCTCCACTCGATAATCTGCATCGAATTCATTTATGTTTGATAATATAACAATTTGAAGAAAACAAACATGGTACTTCCCTTGCCACCTTTTTCTCCTTGCAAATTCTTTATTATTTGTCATTTGTACAAATGGCGGATCTTCATTAGTTCTTTAAAAAGTATGCAAGAGAATAGTTACGGTCTGCCACCACGAGTGTACAGTCATTGTTTTAGATTCATTTCAAGCGAGATGCCAAAATATAATATGCCCCAAGCCTGCCTAATGAGGAATGTGAGAATGTATTTTGGTCCTAACGTCCAGGTGCTACCACAGAAAAGTTATCAGTCATTGATAAAATGGCACAGATGGGCCTTCTGTACAGTATTTGGCTTATCAACAGATTAATACACCTATGGGAAGAATGGCTTCTGCTGTGAAGACAGTGCCATTAGATCAGTTGACAGCTATACGAACATTGTATTTCATTTTTTGGGGGAACCTTGACCAAGGGCTCTAATGATGTCAGGATCAAATTCTTATGATAATCTTTTCTTGAATCTTGTATCTTGCTCATCCATTTCCTTGGTTTCCATATCCGCAAGAAAATAATTATTAATGGAATTAAGAAGATTATGACATAATGTTGATAATGTCAGGTTTAACAGGTCCATTGGGTTGTGGTCTATTGGTAAATGGGAGTGCTCACCACTGTAATGACCCAGGTTTCTGTCCTGGCGGGCATGCCCTGCCCAATAAAGAATAGTGATAAACCAGAAAAGGGACTCTGTTCATACAGTTGTTTAGCCATTGCATGATACAAAGTTTCATAGTCCCTGCATCTAAACAAAGGCTGTTAATGCAATTGACCAAATCTAGATAGCAAATGTGACATGCCTCTAACACTCTGTCCTTGGTCAGCTCAAGAGAAAATAGAGAGTGATTCACTAGCAGGTCTCTAGCACTCTGTCCTTGGTCAGCTCAAGATAAAATAGAGAATGATTCACTAGCAGGACCAAATAAAGCTCTATTTATGGTTGTTCTGACTTTGATCGAGTATATAAATTGGACAATTGGATTGTGATATTGTTGATTATAGCCTATCAAGTATATAAATTGGACAATTGGATTGTGATATTGTTGATCATAGCCTATTCTTGTAAATGCAGACTATGTTTGCAGTTGATCCAGAATGCTGATATAAGATGAACATTTATAAAATTTGAAGGCATACAAGACATTCTGCCACTAATATAAAGTTCAGAAGAGCATATTAAGCTGATCAGGGTATTTACATGTAACATTATTTGATTTCCATGGAAGTATCCCATCTTCAAAATATTTCAAAATATTAATAAAAATGAGTATTGTATGTTGAACGAGGGACATCTCCCGTCCTTGGGAACATGCGCCTTTTTATTGGGGGACGGGGAAACCTACCTTTTTTTCAGCGGGGATGTCCCTATAAAATGGGGGTGTTTTCTCTTGCCCCTAGTAGAGCCGGGAACATCTTGGTTCCCTAAATTGTTTAGAGGAGGTCAAGGCGTCTCTAAGATAGCTAGGGGTGGCTGGAGCGTCCCTTCACCAAATCCATTGTCAATATTTAAAAATATATATATGAAAATAAAGAGTAAAAAGATGACAAAAGTGCACTAATCTGACCCATAACTAAACGAAACACCAACCATCATTTAGTCTTTTAAGTATTTGTATTCCTTTATAACTATTGGTTATTGATGTTTCAAATACAAAATTAGTATAGCAAGTTGTAGAGAGCCTTAATTGGTGTACAAGTGTTGAAGCCTTGAAGGAGAAGAATTATTCAGTGGAATGGATGCAAGTATTATTCGATGGGTGGTGGAAGTGTTGAAGCGTTGAAAGAGGAGAAGTATTCAATGGGATTGATTCAAGTATGAGTGTTTAAGAGGAGTTCAAATTTTCTTATTATTTGAACTTAAAATTAGTAATTTTTATCATTTCATTTTGATTTTCAATGAGAAAGTAAATATTTTTCTATGAAATAGTATGTTATATCTGTAGAATTGTTTAATTGGGATATGATTATAGTAACTATTTTTCTATGAAATAGTATGTTATATCTGTCCAATTGTTTAATTGGGATATGATTATATTTATTTCTTTAGTTATTGAAAACTTTTCATGTTTATGTTTTTTACATTTTTTTTTATTTTTTCTACATTTTTAATATTTTATTAGCATCGTCCCCTTTGTCACCCCTAAGACCCTTCCCCCACCTTTGTCCTAGAAACTTGTCCCCTTCATGAATAGAAATGCAATATAGTATTGGGCATTACACATTGTGTGTGACTATTACAAACCTGCCATGGATTATGACTAGTGTATGCATGTGTTAAATGAAAGGACAAGCGAGAAGGGAAGTTATACACTATGTATCTGATGAACCACTAATGAGGAACCTGTAATGTATGATTTTGTCAAACTATAACACGAGCGTTGAAGTGTAGACACATAGAGTAAGGTTTGTGGTTAGATAGTGGTACTCGATATTCCAAGCTTTATTCTCATTAATTTCTAAGTTGGTTTTTGTGGTAGATAAAGCAGGGTTTATATTATATATAACATAGTGTACTAAAAAAACTATCAAGGTTTGGCCAAAAACTCTTGTAGATGTGGGACCTTCCTAAGCTCAGATAGAGAATAAAAGTTATAGTACAAACAATTTCATAAGCATTGGAATGTAAGCAAAGGTAGCAAACAAATAGTTTTGTTCTATCCAAGAAAGCAAGAACCATGTCTTTTTCAACCATTAATAGCAAGGGTAAAAGGTAATCACCTAAAAGCATGATAAACTATTTCAAGTTTACAAATCTCTAACCCTAATAAAGAATGCAGTGAATATAGATATTAAACATGGGATCTAGAAGAGTGTGAACTCTGAAAGTCATTAATCATGATAATGGACTCGTCAAAGTGTCCTTCCTTGTAATTCAAAGGCTCTTGTAAAGTCATCTACAACCTTTTGAGGGCTTACTTCATTTCACCAATGTCTCTCTTGAGACCAATATTGGTGTCCTCTGTGTTACCCCTCAAATTCACTTTAGTGTACCCTACATTTTTTGCTAGATGTGACCCATCATATGAGTACATTATGTACATCATTATATCACATTGAGCCAAAAGTGTGGTTATATTTGTACTCATGTATTGTATTCGACCATGTTTAGATGTCTATGTATCACTAAGGGGCCTAGGTGGTATTTTTACAATTGTTTTTAGTATTGTGAACATGACCCTCAAACCATGGTCTGGAGCATTTACAATAGAGGTTTATGGGGATGCATTAGAGTTTTGGTTGGGTTAGTGGATAAGGGGCTTTGGTTTGTGGCATCTTAGTGTTTCCATCTTTTTTGTCTTGTTACCATACATATAACCCCTTTTACTAGAGCCATGCATTTTCCTTTTAATATCATGACACTTGACTCTTCTAGCTATAGTAATAACTTTTCTTTCAAATTAGTCAACTTAAACATTTTTACCCCGGTCTAAATTTATGTTCGCAAATTTGAAACATAAATGTCTTGTACAAAAGCTACATGGAATTTGGCCTTCAACTCGAGGATGTGGAACTTCTTAGTGTATTCTTCAATGATCAAGTCCTTTTGAAAAAAGCATGAGATGAACATCATAAGGTGCATCCCAATTGCAATCTATTGTTTGAGTTAATGCATTTGGAAAAATGCTAAAATCCTCTCGATTGTTTTTTGCAATCCATTTCTTGCTATAGGTATGGGTTGCCTCATCCAAATGATTTTGTGACATTTCAACTTATCCCTGTGGTAATACACTTGTTGTATATGGGTTGCTAGCCTAACCTTGCCTAGTCATGTATGCACTTCTATTTCTTCACAAACGTCATATTGTGGGATCTTTGTCTAAAGGTCGAAATTGGTTTTGTGATGGTTCCATGTCATCGATGATATTATAGGGGTATTACCTTTTTCTTCAAAAGAGTTTTATTTGTTCCTCTTCCTCCTCATAGCCCTCATGATTATGGAATAAAGACTTTGAGCCATGCCCTATGGGCCCTTTTCCTAGATCTTGTAATTGCATCAACTCCTTGATTTCTTCTACAAAATTCTTGAATATTTCTTGCAACTCTATCTTTGTCACACATTGAGATTTTTCATTCGACATTTTTTTGGTAGAAAAAATAAATACACTAAGAGACAAAATTTATTGAAGATTTGATACCAACTTGTAGTGTTTCAATATCCAAAACAGAACTATTGCTACAACACTGAAAATAACCAAAACATAAAATATAAATTAATAGCCAAAAACAAGTAAAAGAGTGGGGACACCTACACACCCAAGGTTGGGTTGCACATACAAGTTTGAGTAATGGAGAAAGAGGTCTCTAATAAACACTAGTAATTGGTTGAATGTATTGATTAAATGATAAGAGAGACATATGAAAGGGGGGCTTATTTATAACAATGCAGAACCTTAACTAAACATAAATTTTTTCTTAAGGATTTAATAATGGTGTTAGACCATTATTATATAAAAGTGATGTTATTATAAATATAACATGACTACAAAACCATGAACATACACAAAAAAATAACTCAGGTACATAACATTTAATATCTACTAAAAATGTTGTGATTAGATAAACAACAACTAGTGTTAGACCATTATTATATAAAGGTGATGTTATTATAAATATAACCTGATTACAAAACCATGAACATACACCAAAAAAAAAGCTCATGTACATAAAATTTAATATCTATTAAAAATGTTTTGATTAGATAAACAACAACTATCATTTTTATTTGTAAACCTAAATTATAAATTTGATAAAAAAAAATCAACCAAATAAATCATAATTAATTTTTTTTTTTTAAATTGTGCTTTGTATTTAGAATTAATACACCTTTGTACTACTTTATATATGGAAGTAAAAAATTATATGTAAATTATAATGTGATTGTGAATGGTGTTTTTTCATGAGTTTTAAGATATCCTAATATTGCTGAAGTTTTGGTTATTTTCAATTATTATACTCTAAATATGTTTAGAAAGATATAAAATTTTATAAAGATAAATAATTATTATTTTCAAAGATCAAAGTTACAAGTGTTATATATGTTATTGCTGAAGTTTTGGTTATTTTTAATTATTATACTCTAAATATGTTGTAGAGAGATATAAAATTTTATAAAGATAAATAATTATTATTTTCAAAGATCAAAGTTACAAGTGTCATATGTTAATGTGTAAAAGCAGTTTTTTTTAATTTGTAGTAAGTAATTTTATGAATACATTTTTGTAAAGTTATAAATATAATTATTTTAACCACTCATGGAATAAAAGGTAATGATTTATTTTATAGAATTATTAATGGTTAGAATAGGATGTTATTATATAAATAATTTAAATTTAAATTTTAGTAAGTATAAAACATCTCTATATGAAGCAAGGCGTTTGATCGATGTGTTTGATTTTTAAAATGAGGAAGGTGTTTGATCTTTTATAATGTGTTTGATGTGTTTGATGTGTTTGATCTTTTAAAAGGTAATGATTTATTTTATAGAATTATTAATGGTTAGAATAGGATGTTATTATATAAATAATTTAAATTTAAATTTTAGTAAGTATAAAACATCTCTATATGAAGCAAGGCGTTTGATCGATGTGTTTGATTTTTAAAATGAGGAAGGTGTTTGATCTTTTAAAATTGTTTAGAAAAAATATAACACACTTCCATCAAATCAAATTGATTTAAATAAATTTTAATAAAACACTAACTTTTTAATTTTTAGTTTCTTCATAAAAAAATAATTTAATTTTGATATTTATCCAAAAACTAATGTGTATATAAGTTTACTTAATTTCCATTTTTACAACAAATTTTACATTTAAAAAATTTAAATGTTTTTATTTTTTTACAAAATCTGTTGGATAATATATTAATAAAAAAAATTGTAGTTGAAGCTAGCGATGTGTTACAAATTGAGCCAAAAGAAGCCCTTAGGCAAGGCAAAAATTGTTTGTCCAATGTTGGATTGATCTTGACTATCCTACAATAAGTTTGCTCTCTGATGGAAGGGCTTACATTACAAAATTGGTTGTAGAAATTCTATAAAAGATTCCCAGAATACAGATGTATTTATAGAACATTAATTACCCAGTTGGTTTTGGTTTAGAGGATCCTACTCTTCTTTGTCCATATCTTGGTCTTCTTTGTCCATGTCTTCAACTAGTTGGTTTAGGTCCAAGAGAGGATTGATTACGGGAGGAGAGGAGCCAATAGTTGAGGAAGTTGCATCAATTGCCATAAGAGTCTATGCTGGTTGCTCCTTCAAACTTTCCACCTAGGAGCAAATTACATCAACTTCGTCATGTTATTGTTGCATGGTTGTCTTGTGTTGACTGAGAATTTTCAGGATGAAGGTAACTTGAGTGGATAGTCCTTGGAAGGTGAGTTGCAATTGTTGCAAGGATTGCTAAAGCTCCCCATTGCCTTCAACCTTCTCCTGAGGCTTTACTTTTCCATGAGGCATTTGAGGTAGTGTACGAGATGAATTGAAAACCAAATTTAAGAACCTCAAACTGAGACCCCAAAATTTTCGGCTGTAGAAGCCTGCGTGGCGCACTTGCACTATCTTAATGTTGAAGTAGAGAGCGAGGTGAAGGAGATTACAAATAGGAAGGCCAGGGAGACCTTCAAACTGAATGCACTTGAGTCCCAAAGAAGTTCTACCAACCAAGACGTTAAAATTGAACCCGCTTGGGGACACCAGGAAGCACCTTGATCCAATTCCCCCCTCCCATGCTTCGAACAAACAAACCCAGGAACTTCTGATGCAAATATGAGCTTGAGAACTTGTCATCCAGAGAAGAAAGCACTGGACATAGCTCACCTACAAAAGCATGAATAGTGATGTTCTCAATTCTTCCTTCGGGGCACTAAGCATGGAAAATCCAGACGATTATTAGACTTGAATTCTTCTAGAATAGAGAGGTACTAACAAGTCGGCCTTCTGATTTCACATCATTGGAGTTGCACATAAGAGGGGATGTCTCATGCATGTTATGACTTCCACCTTTCAAAATGATGTCATTTTGATGGCATACCTATCCAAAAAATCCACCCGACCCTGCTTTAGGTGTAGCTAAAGAGTGTAGTCTAAAAACCAAACGAAGTGCACCTTTGTCGGCCACAGTTTTACGTGTACGAATCCTGGCTATGAAACTCTAGCTGACGACCTATCCCCTCTCCTAACTGTACCAATCATGTGTACGGAAATCAGAGGCCCCCTACCCTTGTCCGTCCCCTCTCTCGGTGGACCCCTTCTGGTGGTCAAATTTTCCCGCACTCTGTCGGTGCCACCACCTCTTTCTGTCAACCTGCATTCAATTCGCCTTCAACCCACGTCATAATTACCTACCCTCTTAAATTGATTTGATTTCGCTTTCGATTTTGATTTTGATTTCTCGTAAATACTCGTTAGTTGATGAATGTGCCTGTCATTCTTTTTCTATGCCCACCATTCCTCTTCGTTCACAGAGCAAGCACTCATATACCTCCCTGGAGATTCATCAAAACACGACATTGCCACCCGCATCATAACTCGACCCCAATTAAGGTAAGAACCTTTATATTTTATTGTGTTTTTTTATGCATTCTCGAATTTGTGACACAAGTTCTTTGTGTTTTTTTATGCTTTAGATATACCCACCAATAATTTAGAAATAAATAAATCCATGGTTAAACTTTTAGTTGCACTGCGTAGATCCATCTTAATCCCAAGGGAATTGAACTGAACTATATTTCAATCCCTTAAAACACTTATTTTCTATATTTTCTAGTTTTGTAAGTGATTTATTAGTTGGTTAATTTGTGGGGATAAAGCCCATTTTTCTTTCCTCTTACCCACGTCCTTCATACATAGTGAGTATTAATTTCAAAACCTAGAGGCTTATTTCTCACATAAACATTATGCATCTCAATATAGTATTTTGATGTAAAATCAACAACTTGGAAGTTTTTGTTTGTGCAATGACAAGGGTTAATTTTGTTTATGTGAGATGCATAATGTTGTACTGCATGCCTTGCCTTCATCCCTCAAAATTTCTAGTTGTTCAACCCTCAAAACTGCCCTCTTGATTGTGGTTGTAACAGTCTTGTAACAGTGTCAAATCTGCCTCAAACTGTTGATTGTAACATACTTGTTCCAACCCTCAAAAGACTATCCAATAGACCTATAACTATCCACAAAATTGTGGTTTCTCCTCCTTGCAGGTCGAGAATCAAGGACTTGTTGTTGCCTCAAATGAGAAAACCAAGCTCTACTATCTGTAGAAAATGAATAAAACAAAGTCATGGGCACTCAAAAGTGGGAATAAATGTATCATCCTTTTATGTATTTCAAAAATAAAACCCATGTCAATGATCAAGATACTATGAATGTTATCATACTATTTCTGAAATAAAATTAGAAGACCCAATTTTAAGTGCACACATACAATGTGATAACGGAGGAGTCACTCTAAGAATATTGTTCTTTGTAGAGTCTATTACAAACAATTCTCCATCTGGAGAGACCTGTATAGCATAAGGTTCAATTCCACGCTTGCTCCCATCAAAAATCGTTTCCACTGTGGATCCAATGCCAAACTGCAAAACAACCCTACTACCTAAATATGGTGTTCTATGGGTCTCTAAAATTAGTCATCCCTTATTGTAAAAACTTTGTTCTCTCTGCATTATGCATTCAACATGGTTGTAAAATATTGATTCTCTATTTGTTCTAAATTTGTGATTGTAAAATATTGGTTATCTAATCCTCGAGAAAATGTTGTTTTTAGGTATCCATACAAAATGGGTAGACAAAGAAAATGGAAGATTATAATGGGCCTTGAGGTCCAAGACCCAAAAGACAAGTCGACCTTTTCTAGCAAAGATTTAAGTTGGACTGATGTATATAGGCGAGACAATCCTTTATTTGATCGTATTGCACGAATCCCTTTAGATAGAGTTCCTGATTTTATTAGAGGGGAAGAAAGCAATCTCAATGCTCCTTGTACTTTCTTACCCACAGTGAAAAAAACCCCAACAGAAAGTGATAACGGTCACAAGCTATATGAGCTATAAGTATTTCACAATCACATGGCTCTTGCATTTCTAAATGAGTTTTTATTTTAGTTGGTGCATGCATCTTATGACTTGACATATATATGATAAAAAATGGTTATTCATGAGTGGATATATATGATTTTGTGCTAAGGTGTTGTAATTTGTAGTGCAATTACTCATGTTCATATGGCTCAGAAGACAAAAGAGAAATATGTTCAGATACATGCAACGACTCATTTGTAAAGAATAGAGGATGTCAATGCCATTGTATAGTGAATGTAAAGAATAAAAACCCGAACATAGAAATACTTACATACAACACATATGAGCACGAAGATGAGGAAGGATGGCCTTGTCATGGAAGACTTGACCAGTCTAGGGGGACTAGGTCCTCGCGTAAACCTAGGTTGTCGAGAGAAATTGTCTCTTTTGTAGAAAATTGCTTTTTTATGGAAGTGTCAATTGATGTTGTATATCAAAAGGACATTGAATGGTATGTTGACATGGATGTGGAAGATCGTGATAGATATTTTTTCTTGACTAGAAAATATGTTGCAAATATTTATAGGTGCTTGATGAAGGGAAAATATCAACTTGAAAAGAAAGATGAAATGAGTGTTAACCTCTGGTATCAGAAACGACCATATGCTTTTTTCTTTTTTCAAAAGCCTAATGGTCCAAATCTTCCTTTTATAATTGGCATTCAAACTAGATGGATGTTGGAGAGAATGGTCAAACTATCTCATGATAGTTTAATAGAAATGGATTCAACTTTCAGTACCAATAAATATGGGGTAAGGTGAATTTGAATGATTCATTAATAAATTATTGTTTGGGTTGTGATTCATTGTGATTGATCGCTTAAAATTTGACTTTGAGTTTTACAGAATATCGCAGTATCAATTGTACACACTTGTGGCCTTTGATCAAAGCAGGGTATTAGTTGTATGGGTTGTGACATCCCGAAATACATCATTGGATATTGTGACATGGTTGAAGCCGCTAATGGACAAGTGTTATCAATTTCAATCCGATTGGAAAGTCAATTCATTCATGGTCCATGATGCATTTGCAGAAATCGATGCTTTGAGGTAAATTTCATTTGATTTTTTTGTGACTTGTATTTATTTTGTAAGATTATCTCACATAAATGCATTGAATCCTATAGGAGGGCCACACAGCGTCGAGTGATATTGTGTATTTGGCATGTATGGAAGGCATGGAAAAAAAATATCTATAGGCTGGCCTCTACTTTAGAGCAAGCAAATGCTATGCTCAACAGGTTAAGTTATATGATGAACTCTTGCCCCAATGTCGAATTAGTGGTCAAGCATGTGGATATTTTTTTCACTGATTTTGCAAATGAGAAAAAATTCTTGGATTATTTTCATAGCACTTGGGTTGCGGGTAATAAGCTTTGTAAGTTCACATACTCTGCGTTCTTGTTTTTTTTTCTCTCTTCCATAAAGATTCTCTTTGCACTGACTTAGTTCTTTCAATTAGGGATGTGGGTTAAAGGTTTTCATGATTTTCGTCATGCAAATCAAGAGATGAATAATTTTGTGGAGGCATACCATAGCTTATTGAAGTCCAATTTTTTTTTCTGATCAAAGAAAGAAATGTGCCCGTAGAATGGATTGGTTGTTATATATGTTGTTGATACATGTAGAGTTGTATTATAGATTCAAAGACATTTTGAAAGAAGGATATTTGAATAACCACAAGAAGGAGAAGTTGTTTGAATCCTCAATGGAGAAAGCTATAAGCATTCCAGATGATGATTGTTGGCCCCATGAAAGCATATCTCATGCATACTGGGTGAGGAGTCAAACTGATCATGACAAAGAATACCTTGTGACTTGGTATCACAATAATTTTATGGTGTGTGAATGCCCATGGTCTATTTGTGGAAACACCTAGAAGCATACCATAAAGGTGGAGTGGTTGTACTTCCTTTCGAAGGGTTCAAAGCCATCATTGGATCAGAGTGCAAAGCCTAATATATTTGATGATGCAGCACCCAATGCATTCAACGATCCTCTCGAGATAATTATGGAGACATCAATGATTGATGCAAATGTTGACACAACTACTGTGGCCATTGGAATTGTTGATCAAGATGACGAGGTACTTCGATTGGCTAGGGAGGAATTGTTGGGATACCTAGATGTGATTCAAAATAGTCCTCCCGCTACTTTAACCAACACCCAAGTGATGGTGGACCTAATTAAAAGGATGTTGGATGAGGCCAATAATCGACACATATTGGATTTTTATTTCACACTTGGGTTGAGTGATTTTGAGTCATCTCTCATGCAAAAGAAGAGTTTCCTCAGCCCTACAAACAAAAGGAGAAGAAACAAAAGAGACATAGTTTTAGAAATTGATTTAATGTCCATTTCTATGAATATGAACCATTTCAATTTGAATCTACCAATAGATGTGGACATCCTCACTCAAATAATGCATCTCTTGTTGTCCATGGTAAGTTAGATTGAGTGAGAAGATTTATTTTGTTTAGGAATTTTTGTGTACCCATCCTCATTTATGACTTGTAGTGTTATGATGTTTATAGATGTACGACATTTTGCATTTGTGGCTTCAACTCGAGAACATAGACAAATGCAATGCCATTCTAGTTCTCCTACTATGCCAGGTGTATTTGATGTAACGAAAGTTTAGATACATGTAATGTAATTCATTTTGATGTTATTATGGAATTTGACCAAAATTGCATCATTATATTATAGATGCACAAGCTTCTCCTGTTGGTGCTCCTCCTCTAGAGCATGTTGGGCCAATTGACAACTCTTCAGTTGTTAATGTCAAAGGTTTATCAGATAAGATGTGTTCATATCTTTGTAATATTGGTTGTCATAGATTTGCACTCAGTTTTATTTTTATTACTATATTGGATGTTGTTAACCCAATGTAATGATGTTGACTATATATATTCAAGGTAATTGTAGAAGGAAAATACTTTTTGGCATTGAATTTTGAAGAAAAGGCTTTGCAATTGTTCTATTTTGAGGTAAGGTTGCATAGTTTGAATAAACTTATTCCCTTATTGTTGCTTCCTTCTAGCAAATTGTACAAAGACCATTGGTTAGCCTGAACTTAACAAGTCTAGCTTTTGATATTGTTATCTTTGTTGTTAGGAATTAGTAAAGAATTATTGAGATAACTTGTGAAATAGTTAAACTTTAATTGTGATTGCAGGTGTTAAGAGTTTTTTAATGAAACACATCAAAAACTAATTTTAAGTATACTGTTTTATCTTTTTTTTTTGTTATTTAGTCAGTATATTGTGTTTTAGCTAATCAACTTGTTATGTTGTTTGAATATTTATGTAGAGCACATTTTTGCTAACCCTATTTAATTTTTTTTATTATATTTGCAAGTTTGCATCTTTGCATAGGGAGAGAAGATATGCATTGTTGGTTGTGGAGCCTGATTATCTTCTTGATTTAGAGGTATTTGTTTTCAGTTGTGTTTATACCCCATGCAGGCTTTACACCCCAGAAGAATGTACAGTCCTCCACACGAGGGAGTGCAGGGGGGGGAGTTACCCCCCCTGCGGGGTCTTATGACTTGTAGTGTTATGATGTTTATAGATGTGCAACATTTTGCATTTGTGGCTTCAACTCGAGAACATAGACAAATGCAATGCCATTCTAGTTCTCCTACTATGCCAGGTGTATTTGATGTAATGAAAGTTTAGATACATGTAATGTAATTCATTTTGATGTTATTATAAAATCTGACCAAAATTGCTTCATTATATTATAGATGAACAGGCTTCTCCCGTTGGTGCTCCTCCTCTAGAGCATATTGGGTCAATTGACAACTCTTCAGTTGTTAATGTCAAAGGTTTATCATATAGGATGTGTTCATATCTTTGTAATATTGGTTGTCATAGATTTGCTCTCAATTTTATTTTTATTGCTATATTGGATGTTGTTAACCCAATGTAATGATGTTTACTATATATATTCAAGGTAATTGTAGAAGGAAAATACTTTTTGGCATTGAATTTTGAAGAAAAGGATTTGCAATTGTTCTATTTTGAGGTAAGGTTGCATAGTTTGAATAAACTTATTCCCTTATTGTTGCTTCCTTCTAGAAAATTGTACAAAGCCCATTGGTTAGCCTGAATTGAACAAGTCTAGATTTTGATATTGTTATCTTTGTTGTTAGGAATTAGTAAATAATTATTGAGATAACTTGTGAAATAGTTAAACTTTAATTGTGATTGCAGGTGTTAAGAGTTTTTTAATGAAAAACATCAAAAACTAATTTTTAGTATACTATTTTATCTTTTTTTTTGTTATTTAGTCAGTATATTGTGTTTTAGCTAATCAACTTGTTATGTTGTTTGAATATTTATGTAGAGCACATTTTTGCTAACCCTATTTAATTTTTTTTATTATATTTGCAAGTTTGCATCTTTGCATAGGGAGAGAAGATATGCATTGTTGGTTGTGGAGCCTGATTATCTTCTTGATTCAAAGGTATTTGTTTTCAGCTATGTTTATACCCCATGMAGGCTTTACACCCCAGAAGAATGTACACGCCTCCACACGAGGGAGTGCAGGGGGGGTTACCCCCCCTGCGGGGTCCGGGGGGGCTATCCCCCCGAAGGAAAAACTTCCTTGTAAATGTATATTGTAATTTCATTGTAAATCTGGACTGTTCATTATAAGGTCGTAAATATGACGGTAGAAATTATGTTAGGGTTTTTTTCCCTAGAAGACAACCCTCTTTAATGAGGGAAATGTATTGTGGCTATATATCATTGCGAATATTGTATTATGAGTGAGGAGACTGTGAGAGAAAAAAGATGAAGTTACAACAGGTGTGTTGTACGTTGTATCCTTTCATTTACTGGATAATAATAAATGAAAGACCTGACAACTTCTCTGGTGGACGTAGCCCACATTGGGTGAACCACATATATTTGTGTCTCTATTGTATTGTGTATCTTCTGTGTTTTATTTCCACATTTGTTTTATTTTATTGCTTTGCGATCCTGTTTTTCTAACAATTGGTATCAGAGCGAAAGGTAACTCACAGATGCATAAGAAATTGAGCATAAGAATATTAGGACAAGAAGATTGGCGAAAAAGGCCTCAAACCATAATTCTCAACATTGTATTCATCTTAATGATACAAATATATAATACAATAATGAAACCACCTCAATTGTTCTCACATCGACACCTCATTGAGAGATAAGGTAGGAGGAGACAATATAGGAATCTAGAAACACACTTAGGATAACAATTATATCATAGCATGTGAAATATACAAAGGTGGTATACTAAGACTTAATGATTGTATATGAGAAAGAGGGTAACAAATAGGATTCATGGTTCGAGTGGGAGCAATGGCAGAAAATGAAAAGTTTAAGGTTGAGAAATTTAACGGCCAAAACTACCAGTTATGGAAGATGCAGATGGAAAATTATTTATATCAAAAGGATTTATTCCTACCATTGGGTGGAATAGAAAAAAATCCGACAACCATGAAGGACGAAGAATGAGAGATTCTTGACAGAAAGGCTCTAGGAACGATACGGTTAAGCCTGGACGCGTCGGTGGCTTTCAATATTTCAAAAGAAAAGACAACAAAGGAGTTGATGGATGCATTGGCTAAACTGTATGAAAAACCATCAACGTCCAATAAGGTATTTCTAATGAAGAGAATATTTAATATGAAGATGTCAGAAGGTGGGTCTGTTGCAGTTCATTTAAATGGATTTAATATGGTTACTAATCAACCAAGTTTTGTAAAAGTGGACTTTGATGATGGGGTCAGGGCTCTTCTAATCTTGTGCTCATTACCAGAAAGATGGAACGACTTGGTCATTGTTGTAAGTAACTCTGTCTCTGGTTCAAACACTTTAAAATTTGATGATGTTGTTGGTATTATCCTTAGCGAGGAAATGCGACGAAAAAGAACAGGTGAGACATCAGGTAATGCATTGAACATGGAGAACAGAGGAAGACAAAAGGATAGAGGAAAGGGCTTAGGAAACCACGAGAATTCTAGGAAGGGAAGATCCAAATCCAGACTTGGAAAGATAGAGTGTTGGAATTGTGGGAAGAAAGGACATTTGAAGAAAGACCACAGAGCTCCAAAGAAACAAAGAGATGGACATCAAGAGATAAATCAGGAAGCAAATGTAACAAGTGATGTGTTACAAAATGCTTTGATTTTTTCCATAGATAAGATTTCTGAGTGTTGGGTAGTAGATTCAGGGGCTTGATTTCAGGCCACACCCCATAGGAAACATTTTCTAGATTATGTTCAAGGCGATTTTGGACAAGTTCATTTGGGTGATGATGCACCATGAAAAATTGTTGGAATGAGAAAGGTAAAAATAAAGCAAAGGAATGAAAACCAATGTTTGTTGATAGAGGTAAGACATATTCCAGATCTAAGGAAAAATCTAATTTCAGCAGGGTAGTTGGCAAGTGAAGGTTGTATATCCATATTTACAGATAAGGTGTCGAAGGTCAACAAAGGATCATTGGTGATAGAAAAATGAGAGAAGGTAGGTATATTGTATTTATGTATTAGTAATACTGACTTTTCTATCTCTTTAGCTTCTTCAAGAGTGGATACAACACTGTGACATCATAGGATTTGACACATGAGTGAGAAGGGGATGCAGATACTTCACAAAATAAATTTGTTGCCATATTTTAAACAAATTGATTTGGATTTTTGTGAGCATTGTGTTTATGGAAAACAAAAGAGAGTTAGATTTCTCAGAGTCGGAAAAGAAAAGAAGAGTGAAAGGTTAGAGCTTGTGCATATAGATGTATGGGGACCAACTCATATATCATCTCTTGGTGGCTCTCGGTATTATGTTACTTTTATTGATGATGCAACTAGAAAAATTTGGGTTTATTGCATTCGACAAAAATCTGATGTTTTTGATACTTTTAAGAAATGGAAAGCTTTGGTTGAGAATGAGATAGGAAAAAGGTTGAAGTGTCTCAGATCAGAAAATGGAGGTGAATATTGTATCAAGGAGTTTGATTATTATTGTTCATACCATGAGATTTGTAGAGAGAAGACAGTTCTAGGAACACCACAAGAAAATGGTGTGTCAGAAAGGATGAACAAGACAATCATGGAGCATGCAAGGAGTATGAGATTGCATTGTTGTTTGCCATTACAGTTCTGGGCAAATGTTGTAGATATTGTTGTTTACTTAATAAACATAGGACCTTCAAGCTCTTTGGATGGTAGAATTCCAGAGGAGGCATGGAAAGGTAAAAATGTAAACTATTATTTTTTGAAGACTTTCGGTTGTGAATCATTTGTCCATATTGATAAATAAAATAGAACAAAGATTGAGGCAAAATCCAAGAAGTGTACCTTTATTAGACACAATATTAATGATTTTGGTTATCGCTTATGTGATTATGAAAAAAAAAAAAAAACATTATGAGTAGAGATGTCATATTCAATGAGAAGGTCATGTACAAAGATCAATTGTAGGGAAAGAAACATGAAAAAAAAACCTAGAATACACAGTGCTTAATGAGATCAATGAAAAATAAATTCCAAAGGAACCAGAAAATCAAAATGTACAACACCAGGAGCAGCGGGTACCTCAAACTCCTGCAAGTGTTGTTAGAAGATCTATCAGGTTAAGTAGACCCCCTGGACGATACTCTCCTTCATTGCATTATTTATTGTTGACTGATTCTAGTGAACCAGAATGCTATGAAGAGGCAATGCAGGTAGACACCAAAAAGAAGTGGGAGCAAGGAATGAAAGAGGAAATGGATTCCTTGGTAAATAAACAGACTTGGGACTTGGTTCAGTTTCCTATAGGAAAAAAAACATTGCAGAATAAATGGGTTTACAAGTTGAAGGAAGAAGATGGAGGAAAAAACGGTACAAGGCAAGACTTGTTGTAAAGGGGTTTTCACAAAAGAAAGGTATAGATTTTGATGAAATATTTTCTCCTGTTGTTAAAATGACTTCAATTAGGACTATTTTAAGTCTTGTGGTAGTAGAAGATTTTCATCTTGAACAGTTAGATGTAAAAACAWTTTTTCTCCAAGGGGATTTGGATTAAGAGATTTATATGCAGCAACCACARGGGTACGAGGTCAAAGGGAAAGAGAATTTGGTATGCAGGTTGAAGAAGAGATTGTATGGCTTAAATCAAGCTACAAGGAAGTGGTATTTGAAGTTTGACAGGTTTATGACATAATAAGGTTATAGTAGATGTCATTCTGATCACTATGTTTATTTTAAAAGGCTAGAAAATAGAAGCTATATTATCTTACTATTGTATGTAGATGACATGCTTGTTGCAAGGTCTAATATGCAGGATATAAATGTGCTCAAGAAGAAATTAGCTAATTCATTTGCGATGAAGGATTCAGGTGCTGAAAATAAAATCCTTTGTATGAGAATACCAAGAGACAGGAAAAATCGCAAATTGACATTGTCTCGGGGTGAGTACATAGAGAAGGTGTTGGAGAGGTTTAGAATGTAGAATGGAAAACCAATTAGTACACCTTTGGCCAACCATTTAAAATTAACTAAGGAAATGTGTCCCAAGACACAAGAGGAGATAGAATACATGTCCAGGGTCCCTTATTCATCAATAGTTGGCATCTTGATGTATGCGATGGTTTGCACAAGACCAGATATTGCACATGGAGTGGGAGTTGTGAGTAGGTATATGAAAAATCTAGGTAAAGAACATAGGGAGGCTATAAAATGGATTCTCAGGTATTGAGAGGTACTTCTACTCATGCATTATGTTTTGGAGGTCAAACACTATTCTACAGGGATATGTTGATTCAAATATGGAAGGTGATAAAGATAGCAGAAGGAGCACCACAAGGTATGTTTTTACTATAGGTGGAACAACAATAAGTTGGATTTCGAAACTACAAAAGGTTGTTGCACTTTCAACAATAGAGGCAGAGCATGTTGCTGCTATAGAGGCTAGTAAAGAGATGATTTGGTTACAGAGGTTTATGG
This sequence comes from Picea engelmannii, assembly GCA_009831015.1. NCBI lineage: Eukaryota > Viridiplantae > Streptophyta > Pinopsida > Pinales > Pinaceae > Picea > Picea engelmannii. The sequence continues at coordinate 1,498,862 of ML783379.1, read as the reverse complement.
AGGAATTAAGAAAGAAGAAGGATAATACCAGGTTGTACTGTGACAGTGAGAGTGCCACTCATCTTGCAAAGAAATCAACCTTCCATTTAGAGACTAAGCATATACAACTCATGTACCATTTCATATGATCTGTCTTGTAAGATGGACTTTTAAATTTGGAAAAGATACACAATAGCCAGAATCCTACAGACATGTTAACTAAGGGAGTAACCAGGGAGAAACTGAGTTCTTGCTCAGTTTCAGTTAGTCTTCAAGCATGAAGATGAAGATGAGAAATTTTACAGGTTCAAGAAGGATTATAGTCCAACATATACAACAACAGTGGAGTTGTTGAGATCAGTCTCCAAGTGGGATAGTGTTGGTTGTGGAGTCTAATTATCTTCTTGATTCAGAGTTCTTTGTTTTCAGCCATGTGTATACCCCATGAAGACTTTACACCTCAGAAGAATGTACACTCCTCCACACAGGGGAGTGCAAGGGGGGTTACCCTCCCTGTGGGGTTCGGGGGAAAACATTCCTCGATGGGGGTTTGGGGGCAAAGCCCCCGAAGGAAAAAATGTCATGTAAATATATATTGTAATTTCATTGTAAATCTAGACTATTCATTATAAGGTCACAGATTTGATGGTAGAAGTTATGTTAGGGTTTTTTTCCCTAGAAGGAAACCCTCTTTTATGAGGAAAATGTATTGTGGCTATGTATAATTTTGAATATTGTATTATGAGTGAGGAGACTGTGAGGGAAAGAAGAGGAAGTTACAACGGGTGTGTTGTAGGTTGTATCTCTTTATTTATTGGATAATAATAAAAGAAGGACTTGAAAATTTCTCTGGTGGACGTAGCCCACACTAGGTGAACCACGTATATATGTGTTTCTATTGTATTGTGTATCTTATGTGTTTTATTTCTTCATTTGTTTTATTTTATTTCTCTGCGATCCTTTTTTTCTAACATGCATTCCCTCCGATTATAAGTTTATGTTTTCCAACATTTAAAGTACAAATGGAAGCGTATTCCTTGTCCTCTTTTTGTTGTATTTGCAGAGGAAGTTGCATTATCATTCATAAAGGAATTATCACAAGAATATGGTGAATAACTTCATGGAAATGCATAAGATCTGGAAAAGTTTTCCTCCAAGGGAAAGTGTGGAATAAAGGCTTAGAGTTTGGTACTCTTGTGAAAATCAGAAGAATATTTTAGAAGGTGAACCTCGAGATGTCCTTCCATATTCAAAACCTGCATTAAAATTCTTAAGAAAGGGTAAGGCTTGGAGACCACCATTAGATCTAAGAAAAATGGTTGGCTACATCTTTTAAATATCAAGGTGCCATTGATTTTGTCTACCCTCCTTATCAGAAAAATAATCTAGCTAGTGCAAAAGTTGACAACAAAGGTGTTCTAAAATTAAAGGTACCCAATAATGTGTGCATATTATTGGTTGTAGCATGAAAATGCACATATTTTTAACTTTAAAATAATGAGATAAAGGTTTCTTCAAATAGTCCTGTAATCAATTATAGATGAGTATAATATTTGTAAAACCAACATGTTATGGATTTTATTTTGTTGAAATGTTTCTTCTTTTAATCATTACATGGAGAAAGCTATAAAAATTGCATGGATGCTTGGAATTGATACCATACACTTTTTTACTGGTGAGTGCCACATGATGTTAATATGGGAGTCCCATGGGTTGTAAATCACACAGGGAAAACAATAAGTTTAATTGCATATTTATATGTTGTTGCTATTTGCATATGCATATGGCTTTGAATATTTTATCTTGTAATTGATATTGACAAATGGATATAAATTACATCAAGCACCATAGAGGGATAATCTTACACATATTCTTTGTCAACCTTTATGATATTATGATTGAATCCACACAAAACTTGACCCACACAAATTGATGATATCTATCCATCCACCCTCAAAATTAAAAAAACATTTTCCTAACTCCATACTCATATTAACAATTGCATAATATCAACAAATTTGATAGATTGTTAACCCTACTACATGACCCATCATTTTTTTCTATATGCATATAATGTTGAACTCAACATGCAAGAACCTTCAATTGGCATCTAGAAACAATCATTACAGATGTTTCCTACTGGTATTGGTTGGGGGCCAACCCAAAACAATGATGATGAACCACAACTTGATGTTCGAATGATCTCTTCTGCAACTTGATTATTTTGTTTATGTGTATGTGCTTGCGCCAAGGGCCATGTTTGTCTCAATGTCATGTAAAATGGATTTTTTGTATAGTTGTAGGGAGAATTGCAAAATGCATCCAATAGTCACAAGCCAATTTTCTTACTCTACATGTTCATCCTCTAGACCCTTAATGATCAAATTGATCACACAAAACAATTACCCCTTACAATCTGGTGTGAAATCCTTCTTGACAGAGTTAAATTTCGTTGTGTGTATAAACTCCACCCACAGAAGTGCCTAGGATCTTTACAAACATATGACCATGGTCGGTGATCAAGCGTTGATCTTGTCTATCTCTTTTCCCTTCTCCCGAATCAATGGACACAACTTAATTGTGAGTTGAGATGAACGACTCGCACGACATAAGTTGAATGTGGGTTAACGGGTCTTTATAACGCGCGTCAATAGGATTACGACACATCGACACTATGAACGAACGATCTAGATTTAAAAGTGTGTTTTGCTCAATCGTTATTTACCTCACAACTTCATGGTGCGCCTGTTGATATCCATCGTTGATTTTGCTCCTGTTCAGATCTGACGGTGTTGGATCAACCCTCTTGTGTGTTCGTGAAGGCTATGATATGAGAGCTCAAATTAATGGATCCCAATCCGACAGTGTCTGTGTATGATCACAAGGATTTCTAGGGTTTTTAACCCTACAATACCAATTAGTTTCTGAACCTGCCAAAGAGAGAAGAATAGGTATCGTTGATCCAAGGATGACCAATGATCCTTTACACAACTTATTTACGATAATTACGACATCATAATTTTGTACCTAGTTCACACATGATAAGACACAGTGTTTAGGGTTTAATAGTTCCATCGATCATAGTAAAATCAATCAAAATCCCTAAATTAAACATGTATTTAGAAAAATATTCACCAACTTATAATCAAGTTCAAGTTATACCATTAAGTAGAATGAATGTCGCTAAACAATATAAAAGAAAAAAAAATGTTAACCATGTAAAGTGAAAAAAGAACGATCAAATAATGACCAGTTTATGGATTAACAAAGTTTTAATTATACATAATTAAAACACTTATTCCCATTCAATATTTAATTTTTAATATAAACATTAATTTATTAAAATATATTATAAATATGAAAAGAAGAGAATTCTTAATCTTTCAACTTGAATCTCTTATTGTGCAAACCATTATCTCAACCATAGTCGTAGTTCCACAAGTAATAGTTCCTAGGATCATAGTTCCATAGGTCATGTTCCAACGGTCATAGTTCCTAGGGTCATAGTTCCACAGGTCATAGTTCTAATGGTCATAATTCCAAGGATCATATTTCTAGCGGTCATAGTTCCTAGGGTCATAGCTCCATAAGTCATAGTTCATAGGGTCATAGTTCCTGTTATCCCCTAGCCTAGGGATAACTAAGGAGATCATGTCCCGAGGCCCACACGCCTTAGACATGGAGTACCAAGAGTTAGACGACTTAAGAATGGCCTTGGAGGGCCCCTCTTTTCTTTAGTGCAATCCACCTACCACCACCACCAGTATCCATCACACTAGCCTAATCCTGAAGTAGTAGTGAGTCTTGCTCCATGAGGTAATGAGTTTGGATATCATGGTATGTATCACTCTGATTTTTGAAGCACTTGAACATGTTGCATTGAATCCTTCTTCATTTCATGACGTTTTCTTGGAAATTATGATCTTTGCCTTGTTCAAACTTGGAAGGGTAAGACGGTGCCCTAGTAAGTTGATTTCTCTTTAGAATGGGTTGCTATTGGGTGGATCTTTGAAAATTCATCGTCCATTCCATCAATACTTACCACTTTCCATCTTTATTCCTTCCATCTCCCCTTTCCTTTTTGGGCATTGGGATTGGCTACACTATGAAGGGTTGTACCTTACCTCGTGGGAAGAAGAGGCTAAAGGCCTGGAGGGTAAAAGTAGCTGGAAATTGTTAAAATCCAAATCTGAAACCTTCGAGATGTTTCTCCCAAGGATCCTTGAGAAAGAAGTGAAAGGCTTCTCCATAAGAAAATGGGACCTACAAGGTAACATAAACACTCAAGGTATTAGTTGATGGATAGGATGTCTCATCACGAGCCGACCTATTATGACCATGGGCATGTACCGATATGTAATTACCACCCATCTGATCACCAAACTAGGGTAGTGGCTCTTGGTGGAATATCCAAGATAAAGGGGCTAACATTACGAGCGAACCTTCTCATTTCCGTGAAATATTCATGGATAACGTTTTCATATATGGTCATCAAGCCAGGACAGTGTCCCTCAACCATTCCCTTGAAGCAAAAGAGAAAAATATCAAAGGAAATAAAGCTAAAAATAAAAGGCAATGAATGGGATAGGAAACAATTGCATTCATGACAAGGTTAAACTCTCTCTCCGCAAAGGCAACCACAAGTAAGACTCTACATTTCCATGTTATCACTTACACCCCATGCCCAAATATTTACCCCATTCCACTTCATACACTTGCATGACTTGGACTAGACTCCACCTGGGAAACACCCCAAACTTAAGAGAGGTTATTCCAATAGGACACCCTAAGACCCTCTCCAAACCTAAATTGTCAAATTGCATAACGTCTTTGTGCATGTTTGGGGTTAAGGGGTGTTTGATGCGCATGTTTGGGTAATTTAATTATTGGATATGATTTACATCTTATGATTCTTGTGACTTATGAACCCTTGGAGGGCGTACTTGTTGTTTCTGCAGGACCTTTCCCGATGGACAGGTATACATGAGGGAATGATTAGCTCAGACCTTCATGGGGGCTTAAAGCCCATAGATGGATGTTGAAACCCCAACCAGAGGTAAGAAGAGACCGAGGGATTGCACTAGATGAAGGGAGGATGTTTCCTTTGGAGGCATTGTGGAATACCTAGGATTGAGGTCGCATGCTCCTCCCACCTAAAATTTGTCCTTGGGAGGCCTTGGATGTCACCTCTACCACCCTAGACGTCACTTGTCAACTGGGGTTGTTGCCTTGGAGGAATTCATGAGGCCATTGGCACGTGTGGGAAACTTTTAGGCCTTTGGAGGCCCAATGTTTCATCTCCTTTTCCCAGTGTCCCACACTTGAGGCCCAATGTTACCCTAGGAGGGCATGATGTCACCTTTGGAGCCCTATTTAGATGCAAATTGAATTTATTTTGGTAAAAATGTATTTTTTTAGTAAACTGGTCAAATTGGCCCTGATATCTTGACCTAAAGTAATTAAAGTTCATAATTTTAGTATAAATAGACATAAAGTGACATTCATTTTGATCATAAGTCATCACACAAAAGTGGTGGTCTGAAATTTTCACCCTCTTTAAGGGTTATTGGCTGAAATAACTAGTGCGCATCTCTTGGGAGAGATTTATGGTGGTGTATTTTGGAAATTTTCATGGTGGAATGGTCTTCAACTAGGGTTTGACTTGATTATTCTTGGTGAAGTAAGTGGAAAATATGCATTTTTATTCATGATATGGTTGTTTGTGGTAAAATTTACTTGTTTCATGTATAAGATTATGAAATTGCTTGTTTAAACCCTAGGGGAGAAACACCAAATGCTTCTTTCTCCCTATAACTCTTCTACTCTCTTGATCTTGCCAATTATACATTTTCTTAGGAGTGATTATTAGAGCCCTAAAGTGATAGCTCTCTATTAATCTCTTTCTAGTCACCAATTAAATTGTCTTTCAAAAAAAGCTAAGGAAGGAAGGTACGTTAGGGCCTAGAAGTGCCCACTCTCTAGCAAAACCTCCCTTAGAGGGTCAAATGCTTGAGGTCTTGAAGTGCCAACACCTCTTGCATTCACTTCTTCCCTTAGCTAAGAATTATCATTATTTTATTTACCAAGTGATATTATTACTATTATTGACTCCATAAACCCCTAAAAGGCACTAATTTATGCACTCTTGTGGATGAATGAGACCAAACAAACTTTCAAATTATTTTCTTGAAACTCTCACTAACACTAACAGTCACACTGTTGCTGCTATAATTGTTGCTACAACTTTTATTTATCATCTCTAATCAACATACTAACCTCTAAAGCTAACCCAAAAATTTGCACTAGCCTAGGTGCTATCATCCCAAGGCTCTAGTCTTCCTTTTTCTCTTGTTCTAAGTGAAAAATTCTGAAGTTGTTGAAGGTTGTTGTTGTTGTTGTTGTAACCATTATTACAACCATCATTGCATCCCCTCAACATCCCCTTAAATTGTCCATAAAACCACCCAACATTTGATATCATTTCTTACTACTAATGTTTTTTGTTTCATTGGTAAAGGGCACATATCGCTCATTTCCTTTTCCTTTCCCCCTTTAAAATTTACCAAGTGATTTATTTCCTTGAGTGAACAAGAGAGAGGGGCAGGTTTTATCTGGTATTTTTACCCTTCATCAACCAACTAGATCTTGGGATGTCTCCCTTGGAGTAAGTTTCTTCTCCTCCTAAATAGAAAGATGTATCATATTGGGGTGACAGTGATAGGACTACCTCTGTGTTATGTCAATCTAGGCCCACTTGCCTTTAGTCTTTGGGAAAGTATAGATTGTGCGATAACATTTTTGGCTTCGTTTCCAGGTAACATCAAGTAAATTTTCCTCGAACGAAATATCAAAGGGGGTTTACATGATCTACCTAAGGATGTTGATTCATGGATACCCAAGTTTTATGGAGAGGTTGGGGCTTCTGGAAACACACATTGGACCAAATTTTGTGAAAGCTATGACTTCCATCAGTCTGGGAAAGAACATCTTGACATATTCATGAAACTTTTCCTTGCCTGACTGACTGGAGATGCTAGGAAATGGAGCACTAACCTCCCGAACAAGAGCCTCACAACTTGTGAAGATTTATAACAAGTTTTCTTGCAAAGGTGGGGTGTGATGGAAGACATGACCTCCCTTTACTCACAATATCTCAAAATTTGCAAACAAAATGATGAGATTGTTAGGGATTTTAATGATAGGTTTAATACCTTGCCTGGTCGAATTGATTCATATTTTCAACCAAAGAGCATTATTCTTGGACAATACCTCAATTCTTTTGAAGGAAACTTCTAATCCCTCCTCATGAACCAATTCCCAACAAACCTTAAGGAGGCACAAGATGGTGCTTGTTGGATTGAAGAAAATATCAAATGGTGTGATCCCATTCCCCAGGTGAATCTTTTTCAGGACCAAGATTATGTCCTATGGTTCAATGAGGAAAATGTTGAGCAAGAAGAACATGATTTCCCAAAGATACTAGAGGTAAACGATGAGATTAAGTTAACCATTCCCCCTAAAAGGATTGGTACTTGGAATAATAAGTTCTCAAATATGAAATATGCCTTAGTTTTTTCAAAACAACATGAACCCTTTGAGGATATAGGTACTGTTATCCTCGATTTCTAGGGATAACTAGGAGATCATGTCTCGAGGCCCACAAGTCCTAGACATGGAGTACCGAGAGCAGGATTGACCTGAGCATGGCCCTGGAGGGCCCATCCTTTTCTTCTTTCGTCAAATTCATCTTGTCAGCAGCAACAACATCCATCACCATCGACTTGGTCTTGTATCAAATAAGGCTCTTGCTCCATGAGGTAATTGGTCTAGGTATCATGGTATGTGTCACTTTTGATCATTATAACCTTTGGATATATGCATCTGACTCCTTTTATCTTCGACGACTGCTTGGATCTTACGTTAACCCACTTGACCATGATTGGGGGGATTGACAGGGTGTCCTAGCAAGCCTGTACCCATGGGTTTTGGTTTGCCACCGGGGGGATTTCTGAAGAGCCATCGTCCGCTCCCATCATACCACCACTTTTCCATCTTATCTCCCGCTCATCTGTCCCATTCCCCTTGTGCAGGCATTAGGATGATCTGTTTGTGGGGTTGCACCTTATCTCGTGGGAAGAAGGGGCTAAAGGCCCAGAAGGTAAAAGCAGTTGGTAAAAGATAAAAGCCTAAAAATGAAACCTCGAGATGCTTCACCTAGGGATCCCCGAGAAGGCAATAAAAAGCATCTCAGCAAGAAACAAGAGGGACCCGAAAAAATAACAAACAAGACCTAATCAAGAGGATAGGGGGTCTCATCATGAGCCATCCTATTATGTTCATGGGTACCTAACAACATGACATTGCCACCATCTGGTTACCATACCAAGGTAGTGACCTTTGGTTGCATGGCCAAGGGAAAGGGGGTCTCATCACGAGCCAGCCTTATCACCGCTATGAAAGTACTTGTGGGTAACACTGTTAGCTCTGGATACCACGCCAAGGCAGTGTCCTCTGGTTAGCCCTTGAATAAAAAGAAAAAGAAGAAGAAAAAGCAAATAAAGAAAATAATAAAGGCAAAAGGGGCTTGGAAAAATTTGCATCCATGACAGGTACAACTCACCTTCTACAAAGACACCCACAGGTAATATCATGCATCCTTGGCTCTCACTCTACCCGTATGTTTAGACATCCCTTGAACCACTTCACCTCGTTTACATGGCTTGGATGAAACCCCTTGGAAACTTTCCTTTCCTTATGGATACTAGCCCAATAGGGTATCTTGTCCTTTTTCTCAACCTTGTATTGTAGCTTTTTGTAGAGTCTTTGAGCTATTAAATGATATATCAAGGCTTTTATGCATATGTTTGATAAAATTGATGATGAAATTTGATTGACATTGCTATGATCCATGTGACTAATGAGCCCATGGAGGGCATAGTTTTTGATGTGCAGGACCATGCCCGACAGACAGGTACCACATGGACCAGTACACATGGGGAGATGATTAGTTCGGACCTCCATGGGGCTGAAGATCCCATCAGATGGTTGTTGAGACCCTATCAGAGGGGCAGAGACAGGATATTGTTTGACCGAGGTTTTGCACTGGAGAAGAAGAGGACGTTCCATCAGGGGCACTTTGGCTGAGCCCCAAAAAGGCCTAACGTCTCCCTCAGGAGGGCTTGATGTCTCACTTTTTGCTCATTTAGGGTTTTAAAAGAACATTTAATGTAGAAACGGTATGATTTTGGTTTAAAGCCTTGTCGACTAATTTTTATGACCTAAAATTAATTAAAGGTCATGATACAGTATATATTGAGGAGTTTTATCGTCATTTTGACATAACACAGAACTCACTCTCCTAGTGAGATCTGATTTTTTGCGCCCTTGTTGGGTATTTCATCTTTTGAGTGAGGCGCACTTGTTGAAGGAAGGCTTTTCTTGGCATTTTTGGCATTTCTCTTGAAGGAAGGTTCACAACTAGGGTTTGCAATGCTATTTCATCATGATTTGTAAGTGTTTTTTCTGCAAAAATTCTTAATTGAATGGTTGTAGTCTTATATTCTTGCATTTATTATAAATTTTGCTGATTTTAAAACCCTAGGGGACAAACACACAAGTAGGTCATTGTCTCATGTCCCCTAAGAGAGAAATTCTCAGCCATTGAAGAAGGAAGGAAGAGCCTAGCCATTGCTACACTCTTGTTACTTCTTCCCCTGTGCTAGCCGTA
>ML783379.1:1459960-1488868 GCA_009831015.1 Picea engelmannii | reverse complement strand
CATTTATTGAGTAAGGGATTGATTGGATACATTGTTTTCTACATCATCTCGATACTTATTGATGAATTGATATTGTTCCATTGCTATTATTGATAAACATTGATCTTGTCAATATCTATTGTATAATTGCCAATATATTGATATCAGATAGTTATATGAAGTACTAACCCATTGAATTATAGCCTGCATGTATTATTTTGCTGTTGCTTTGTTCCGGGTAGGTGTTTTCATTTGGGGCTACACTTCATTATTGGTTGTTTAGCCAGACTATCTGATCTTGGTGGTAACCTGTGAGGACGGACTTTTACTTTGACCTTTATACCTTGGCCTCTTCAAAACCCTAGGTTACCAGGGACGTCTCCCCTGGGCCTATCCTCCCTGAATAGAAAGAACCTCCCCATTGTGGTGACATTGGGTGGGGTAGGTTCTTGTTACGCTAGTTTGGCCACTATCTTCTAGCCATTTGACCTAGCTACAAACTGTGCGATAACAGGTACCTTTGAAGAAACTGAGGTTGAAAGGGCACTATCACAAGCCCAAAATCCTCCTTCTATGAGACTTCCTCAAATTACTAATCAGATAATAAAACCTGATGCTCCAAAAGAACAAATTTGTCCAAGCACCTTGGATCTACAAAATGTTGTGAGGCAAGAAGATGATCCTAATTCCTTATCGTGCAATGAATCCCATTTTGAATGGGATCACTTGAAGGCTACTCATGAGAAACCCAATTATGTATATTCCATCTTTACCGTGTTTCCCCAAGAGTGCCCCAATATCATGCCAAAGTAAATCCAAGAAAATAAAGAATGAGGAAGCCTAGGATTGAGTGCTTGAGCCAAATAAGTGAGGACTCAAGGGTGACGCTTGGAGAGCCCTAGGTGTATGTTAGGGATTTACCTCAACCTTTCCCAAAATCTAGCAATGAGAGGACCAACATAAGCACTAGTATGGCCTATATCTTACAAAAGTTCAAAAGTGTTAAAGTTTATGCCATTATTATAGTTCTTTGCAATTCAATAGATAATAGCAACATAAGAACAAGATCACTGAGAAATACACATCCACAAGAGACAAAACATTTATCCTGGAAAACCCTCTAGAGGAAGAAAACCCAACAAAACTTCCTTAATATAAATAGCCAATATAATGCCAAGAGATCTTATGCTAAAACAGAAAGTCCTCTCCCGAGATATGCGCCACTCTCTCTCTCCTTTGTCGGTAACAGATCAGAACTTGTCTCTCAAACTGAGCAAGTGAGTTGTGATCAAATGAGGCACTAGCCTCCTTTATTTATACAAGTTTTGGCATGTGTGAAGTGTCTTTTCACTGGCAGGGTCGAATTCTCAATCTGGGTGGGTAAACACACCTTTATTATATTTCTGGGTCTTCTTATTAACTGCTGGGGCCGACTTCTTATTCTACCTATTATAATTGTCTGTTGACCGATCCGCAAAAGGGGATTTGGTCCTATTACAATATCTGACATAATCAATCCACAATGGGGATTGATCCTATAAATAAAATATCAATAATAATAATACTCTTAGCAGTTACATTATTTCAACACTCCCCCTTAACAAGAAGGGTGTTCTTCAGTAACATCATGCGAGAGAGAGAGGACAACATCATCAACAACATCAGGTAGGAGGACAACATCATCAATATCATCTTGGTTGGCGTATTTATAAATCATCAGAAGTTTTCTTCATTGGCAGCATCATCATTCACAAAGGAATGCCATCATCATCTGCATCAATATGTATCAGTATAAAAATGATACCTCATCACAACACTAGTCTGGCCCATCACAGTACTAGACTGGCTCTATGTCACAGCTGTTAAGCTGGTAGCTCAGTGCAAGTAACATCTTTCTTTACGTCTGACAACTAGGTTAGAAGCAAGGTATACATCATCTTGCTTTACGTCTAACAACTAGGTCAGTAGCAAGGAATCATCTTACTTTACGTCTAACAACGAGGTCAGAAGCAAGGAACACACACATAGTCTTGCTTTACATCTAACAACGAGGTCAGAAGCAATGACTCATCTTGTTTTACGTCTAACAGTGAGGTCAGAAGCAAGGAACACACACATCATTTTGCTTTACGTCTAACAACGAGGTCAGAAGCATTGACTCACCTTGCTTTACGTCTAACAGCAAGGTCAGAAGCAAGGAACACGCACATCATCTTGCTTTATGTCTAACAACAAGGTCAAAAGCAATGACTCATCTTTCTTTACGTCTAACAACGAGGTCAGAAGCAAGGAACATATATACTCCCCCTTTTAGGGAGGGTCCTTTCGGACAATACCAAGCTTATCTCGAAAGTGTTCAAACTTTACACGAGATAGAGGTTTGGTCAACACATCAGCAACCTGTTCATCCGTGCTAATGTATTGGAGCTTCAAGGCTCCTCTCTATACCATGTCGCAGATGAAATGATAGCAGATCTCTATGTGCTTCGACCTGTCGTGGAATACATGATTCTCTGTCATCTTTATGTAGCTCTGGTTGTCACATAGAATCATGGTTTCTCTCATCTCCAATCAAATAGGCCAGTCAACAACTTTCGAAGCCATATAGCTTTGCAGCTAACAGAACATGCGACAATGTACTCTAGTTCCGCTGTGCTGAGAGCAATAGTGGATTGCTTCCTACTCTGCCACGAGATCATGGCTAATCCCAAACTGAAACAACATTTGGAAGTGCTTTTTCTATCAGCAACGCTTCCTGCCCAATCCAAATCAGTGTATCCACTCAATGTGAAGTCATGATCTCCATCATAGCTGAGACCATAATCCATTGTACCATTAAGGTACCTCATCACATGTTTTGCAGCCACTAGGTGAACACGTCTGGGCTCTACTAGAAATTGACTCAAGGTGTTTATGGAAAAACAAATGTCTGGTCTGGTGTTCGTCAGGTACATCAGTGATCCAATAATCTGTCTGTACAATGTGGCATCAATCAAATTTGACGAAGTATCGACCAGCAGCTTCAACTTCGCTTCCATGGGTGTATTCATGGGTTTGGATTCCATCATGTCGAATCTCTTTAAGATCTCAACCGTGTACTTCCCTTGGTTAAGGAAGATCCTCTCTGGACTCTTCCATACCTCAAGACCTAAGAAATAATGCATTAGGACAAGGTATTTCATTTCAAATTCCAAGGCAAGTCTCTTTTTACATTCAGTGATGAGATTTTCTTCTCCAGTTAAGAATAAGTCATCCACATATAGCAGTAATATTACTAGTTCATTTTCCATAATTTTGAAGTAGAGATTTGAGTCTTCTTTACTCTTGGTAAAGCCTAAGCTCATCAAGAAACTGTCTATACGGCCATACCAAGATCTAGGAGCATGCTTCAATCCGTATAAGGCTTTATTCAATCTACAGACATGAGACTTCCTGTCTTCAACCTCAAAACCTTGAGGTTTCTCTATATACACTTCCTCTTCGATGACACCATTTAGGAAAGTTGTCTTCACGTCCATATGGTGCAACTTCCACTTCATCTTAGCTGCAAGAGCTATGATGGTCCTGATCAAAGTGTATCTAGCCACATGAGCGAATGTCTCTTCATAGGCAATGCCTTCCTTCTGGGAAAATCCACGAGCGACAAATCTTGCTTTATATTTCTCAATACTTCCATCAACAACATGTTTTATTTTGAAGAGCCATTTTGATGATACCACATCCTTACCTTTTGGTTTGGGAACTATTTCCCATACATTGTTCTTTATTATGGATTGGTATTCCTCTTTCATGGCATCTTCCCATTCCTTCTTTTGAATGGCTTCTTCAAAGCAGGTAGGCTCCTCATCTAGGAGATCACACATCAAAGTTGTATAACTGGAGAATGGCTTTGGTCTTTTCACCTGTCTTGAGGTTCCTTCTGGAACACCATACTTCTCTCAATCTTGAATAAGCTCTCTTGCCCAAGCAGTCTTTCTTTTATGGGAGAAGGTCATTTGAGGAGGTTCTTGAACTTCTGTTACATCATGGTCTTCAAGAGTTTCCTCATTAGGGGAAGTTACGACTTCCCTCACTGGTTCTGCAACTCTAGGAACTTCCCTCATGGATTTTGTAATCTTGGGAATTTCTGGTTCCTCTTCATACTCTTCTTCAAGCTGGCATCTTCTTGATTTCTTAAGTGTTGCTTCTTCCTCAAAGGTCACGTCCCTATTGATCTCAATGTGGCGGTGACCTAGTATATAGATTCTGAAGGCCTTGGAGACCTCACAGTATCCCACAAATATTCCCTTCTTTCCGGAGGGTTCCATCTTGTTTCTCTTCTCTTTTGGAATGTGTATGAAGACTGGGCAGCGAAATATTTTGAGATGGCTTACCTCTAGTTTCTTTCCAGTAAACATCTCTTCTGTGGTCTTGAACCCAAGTGCGCTATGGGATAATCGATTCTGCACATAAACATCTGCCATTGTTGCTTCTTCCCATAAGCACATAGGAAGATCTTGATTATGGATCATAGTCTTCACAGCTTCCATAATCGTTTTGTTCTTCCTTTTAGCTACACCGTTTTGTTGAGGATTATGGGGAGTAGTGAGTTCCTTCTTGATCCCAACATCTCTGCAGAAGTTCACAAACTCCTTTGAGGTATATTCTCCTCCATTATCTAACCTAAGTATCTTAATATTCCTTTCAGAAAGATTCTCTATCAAGGCTTTGAATTCCTTGAACTTGCTGAATACTTCATCTTTAGATTTCAAGAAATATATCTAGGTCTTGCAAGAATAGTCATCAATAAATGATACATAGTATACATACCCGCTAATGGAGGATGATGGCATTGGGCCACAAACGTCTGAATGAATGAGTTCAAGTACTCCTTCTGCTTTATTGTCCCTCTTTGGAAAAGGGTTCTTGATGTTCTTCCCTTGCGCACATCCATTGCATATGCCTTCCTGATCACCTTTGAGTTCTGGTAAACCTGTGACAACTTTGCATATGTATGGTAGCACCTTGTAGTTGATGTGGACCAATATTCTATGCCAAAGTTCGCATGAGTTTTCAATGGCATGGGTCATGGCAGTCTCTTGGTGACCCTTTAGCTTATATAAGCCATTTTCGTCATTTCCAATGATGATTGCTTCATTTATGGTTCTCCTCTAGCCCACATAAGAACTTCTCCATCTATAAAGGCAACTCTATAGCCTTTCTTGTCTAGAGCTGATATGGAAAGTAAGTTCTTCTTTAAGCCTAGTACATAGAGTACGTCCTTCATCTTTATTGAGTTTTCTGAATCTAGCTTGTAGTTTGATTCTCCCACTCCCTTGATGGGATAATGGTAATCATATCCAGGTGTCACTTTCTGAGAAAACTTCTTTTCTGAAATACAAGAGAGAGTATTTCTCTTACCTGTCATGTGCTTTGATGCACCACTATCAATGAGCCATGTGTCCTCTCCAGGTGTTACCGATCCTCAGAGGGTCGAGATCAAGACATGGTCCTTGATCATATTTGTAGGTGGCTCTTCATCTTCGACAATGTGGGCATGTTGCCTCTTATGTTTCCTCTTGTATTCTTCTCGTCTGACTGGACAAGAATTCGCCTTGTGTCCCATCTTATCACAATGATAACATTGTATAGATGAGAGATCCTTGCGTTGTCCTTTCTTCTGAAATCTCTTTGGATGAGATTCTTTGTCATTGAATTTGTTTGATAGTTGAGGATCTCTATGAGTCTCCCTTTTGAGGTAGGGTTTCTTCCTTCCTCCTTTTGTGTGAGTGGCTAGGGCTTGATCATCATCCCTAGCTAGTAGCGCTTCACGATTCGCTACTCTTGTTTCTTCTTGGATGCATTCTTCCCATAGGTTGTCGAACTTCAGCTTCTCCGTTCTGGCACATATCATCTGGATGAAAGCATCCCAAGGTCTTGTGAGACCATTTAGTGCCATCATTATGAGTTCGTCTTCATCTATGGTATTTCCAATAGCTTGTAGCTATTCTTTGAATTCTGAGATTCTGGAGAAGTATTCCTGAATCATTTCTCCTTTCTGCATCCTTGTATTCTTTAGTTGAGTTCTAAGATTCATCTTTCGGTTTATGTTCTTTCCTTCATATAGTCTGGTCAAGGCATCAAACATTTCTTTCGGGGTCTTCTTGGATGACACATAAGGGATCATATGGTCCTTGATTGAATCTGCAATGATTCTTTTGGCCCTTATTGTGTCCTTTTGATGCTTTGCCTTTTCTGCAGCATCTTCGGGTTCCAGTAATTCTTCCTTGACGTATCTTGCTAGATCATTCTCTTCAAGAATGAGGCCAATCCTATACTTCCAGGCATGGAATTTTTCCACTCCTTCTAACTTGTCAACAAGCTTAATGCTTGCAGACATCTACCTGGAGCTAGGAAAATGACTGAAAAATGAAAGTTCTCAAAATAAAAAACTGAACTTACCAAGAGGTGCGCTTCACTGAGGTGAGCTTCCTGGTGTGTTTGGATCTGAGAAAATCCAAAATTTTCCCCTTCAAATCTGATCTACGAATTTCTGGACTGGTACTTCTAGTTCTTCTAGTACCCTGGTACTTCTGGTACTGGTTTTCTAATACTTCCGGTACTTTTGTGAAACTAGGGTTTCACTTTCTGGGAGATCCACCCTCTGAAAAGGTGTGCTCAAGGTGCCAAAATGATCCTTGGGGGAGGGTGCAACTTTCTAGGTGGTTTTGGAGCTGAAAATCTTCAATTTTGAAAAACCCTAATTTGCAGGTACTGCAACAGTGACGTTTTTCCTCTTGTGAAATATGCTTCCTTCAGGTTGGCTCTGATACCATGTTAAAGTTTATGCCATTATTATAGTTCTTTGCAATTCAATAGATAATAGCAACATAAGAACAGGATCACTGAGAAATACACATCCACAAGAGACACAACATTTACCCTGGGAAACCCTCTAGGGGAAGAAAACCCAGCAAAACTTCCTTAATATAAATAGCCAATATAATGCCAAGAGATCTTACCCTAAAATAGAAAGTCCTCTCCCAATATATGGGCCACTCTCTCTCTCCTTTGTCGGTAACAGATCAGAACTTGTCTCTCAAACTGAACAAGTGAGTTGTGATCAAATGAGGCGTTAGCCTCCTTTATTTATACAAGTTATGGCACGTGTGAAGTGTCTTTTCACTGGCAAGGCCGACTTCTCAATCCGGGTGGGTAAACCCACCTTTATTATATTTCTGGGTCTTCTTATTAACTGTCGGGGCCGACTTCTTATTCTGCCTATTATAATTGTCTATTGACCAATATGCAAAAGGGGATTTGTTCCCATTACAATATCCGACATGATCAATCCACAGTGGGGATTGATCCTATAAATAAAATATCAATAATAATAAGAATACTCTTAGCAGTTACATTATTTCAACAAAAAGGATTTGTGGACTGTTGGAAATCCCTTCTTTGACAAAACAAACCCCAGATGACCAACAATTGTTCGAAGAAACTTCCACACTATTACAAACTGGTCACTTTGAGAAAAATGAACAAACACCCTTTCTCACTTCCTTGTTGATAGATGACCTATGTCTTCACAAATGCATGTTTGACTTCGAGTCATCTACCAATATGATGAGTTTGAAGGTTATGAACCAATTAGGGCTAGAAGTTACAGGGCCTTATGCCAACGTTTGTGGATTTGAGTCAAAGGGAATCAGGGTATATGACTTGATTGAAGGGAATTCCACCTTGCTGACTACCCTGATTTCCCCATCATAATGGATGTCATTGTTGTTGATTTACCTGACACTTGGGGAATGATATTATCTAGGGAATGGGCTGCTACTTTAGGTGGAAGTCTTCAGATGGACTTGTCCTATGCAACTATCGCCATCGAGGCCCAAGATTGTATCACTTTTCATAACAAGCCAAAGAGGATGGAACACATTGAAAGGTGTAATCATGGACATGGTAACTACAACTCCGTATATCCTTGCTTATTTCAAGACTGGACCTCTCTTCCCTTTTTAGATGAAGACAATATTGATGAGATAACATGGACCAAGGGAAAGGATGACCAGAATCCTCCTAGCAATCACAAAGACAACATTACATAAGGTAATGAGGAGATGCCACATTTGCATGAAACATACATAAGGGGTAGTATATTGGTAGAATCCCACCCCATCGTTATGGAGCAGGAGAGAGATACAAGTTGGGGTGATTATCCTAGTGATGCCTCTAACCTCTCTAAGGACTAAGATGACTATTCTTCTACAAAAGAGGATGAAATTGACAATTTGATAAGGTTTAGAAGGAAATGAGTTGGATTCTTCAAATGGAAGGGGGATGGTGAATCGTTGTTGACTGAGCCAAACCAAGAATATGTCCTTACTACAGAACCCCACCCCCCTCCCACAACACAATACACCAGAATAATACAAGAAGTAGTTGATTTAGAAGGAGGGGGATACAAGAAAAGAGATTTGGTTTTAGAGTGGGATACAAAGATGGGGGAGCCTAACAACATTAAGGGATGCACAAAGTTTTGGCTTGGACCCTTCAAGATCAGAGTGAATTCAGTCAATGATTCCTACTACTTGTCCATGATCGAAGGGAGGAAACATCCATTTCCAGTTAATGGGCGTATCCTCAAGCCCCATCATGGGAAAGAGGCTTGAATTCACAGGTAAGTGAAGCTAAGTTAGAGTAGGTAGGCATTTGCATCCACTATACATACCATTTCATATCATGTTAGCATAGATGTAGTTGCATTTTTCATATTGTCTTGATTCATTATGTATATATGTATGCTCATAATCATATGTTAGATGGAGATGCTTTTATTTTATCATATATGGACAAGGGGTGATATCACCACCCTAGGGATTACCAATATCTTTTGTTGAGATTTAGCAGGCACGGGTCATACCATAGATGTTGAGGTTCTCATGCACTCTATGATGAGCACATGTCCTCGAGTTGGAGCCAAATGTTATCCCCTAGCCTAGGGATAACTAAGGAGATCACATCTTGAGGCCCACCTATCCTAGACATGGAGTACCGAAAGCCAGACGACTTAATCATGGCCTCGGAGGGCCCTTCTTTTCTTCAGTGAAGTCCACCTACCACCACCAACAATATCCATCACACCAGCCTAGTCCTGAAGTAGCAGTGAATCTTTCTCCATGAGGTAATGAGTCTGGGTATCATGGTATGTATCACTTTGATTTTTGAAGCACTTGAACATGTTTTATTGAATCCTTCTTCATTTCATGACGTTTGCTTGGAAATTATGCTCTTTTCCTCGTTCAAACTTGGAAGGGTGACACAGTGCCCTAGTAAGTTGATTTCCCTTTAGGATGGGTTTCTACTGGGTGGATCTTTGAAGAGTCGTCATCTATTCCCTCCATACTTAACACTTTCCATATTTATTCCTTTCATATCCCCTTTCATTTTTGGGCATTGGGATTGGCTACACTATGAAGGGTTGTACCTTACCTCGTGGGAAGAAGGGGCTAAAGGCCCGGAGGGTAAAAGTAGCTAGCAAGAGTTAAAATCCAAATCTGAAACCTTCGAGATGCTTCACCCAAGGATCCCTGAGAAAGCAGTGAAAGGCTTCTCCATAAGAAAAGGGGGCCTACAAGATAACATAAACACTCAGGGTATTAGTTGATGGATAGGAGGTCACATCACGAACTGACCTATTATGACCATGGACATGTAGCCGTATGACATTTCCACCCATCTGGTCACCAAACCAGAGTAGTGGCTCTTGGTGGCATAGCCAAGAGAAAGGGGGTCTCATTATGAGCCATCCTTCTCATTTCTGTGAAATGTCCGTGGATAATGTTGTCACCTCTAGTCATCAAGACAAGAAAGTGGCCCTGAACTATTCCCTTGAATCACAAGAGAAAAAGATCAAAGGAAATAAATCTAGGAATAAAAGGAAATGAATGGGCTAGGAAACAATTGAATTCATGAAAAGGTGCATATTTCCCTCCATAAAGGAACCCACATGTAATAATCTACATTACCCTGTTATCACATGCACCCCATGCCCAAATATTTACCCCATACCACCTCATACACTTACATGACTTGGACTAGGTTCCACCTGGGAAACACCCCAAACTTAAGAGAGGTTAGCCCAATAGGACACCCTAAGACCCTCTCCAAACCTAACTTGTCAAATTGCATAACGTCTTTGAGCATTTGTTTGGGGTTAAGTGGGGTTTGATGCATATGTTTGGGTAATTTAATTATTGGATGAGATTTACATGCTATGATCCTTGTGACTTATGAACCCTTGGAGGGCGTACTTGTTGTTTCTATAGGACCTTGCCTGGTGGATAGTTACACATGAGGGAATGATTAGCTTGGACCTTCACGGGGGATCAAATCCCATATATGGATGTTGAAACCACATCTAGGGGTAAGAAGAGATTGAAGGCTTGCACCAGATGAAGGAAGGACATTTCCTTTAGAGGAATTGTGGAAGACCTATGACTGAGGTCTCATGCTCCTCCCACCTAAACGTTGGCCTTGGGAGGCCTTGGACGTCACCTCTGCAACCCTAGACGTCACTTGTCAACTAGGGTTGTTACCTTGGAGGCATTCATGAGGCCATTGGCACATGTGGGAAAATTTTAGGCCTTTGGAGGCCCAATGTCACCCTAGGAGGGTATGACATCACCTTTGGAGACCTATTTAGATGCAAATTGAATTTATTTTGGTAAAAATGTAATTTTTTAGTAAACTGGTCAAGTCAGACCTAATATTTCGACCTAAAATAATTAAAGGTCATAATTTTGGTATAAATAGACATAAAGTGACATTTATTTTGATCATAAGTCATTACACACAAGTGGTGGTCTGAAATTTTCTCCCTCTTTAAGGGTTATTGGCTGAAATAACTAGTGCACATCTCTTGGGAAAGCTTTATGGTGGTGTATTTTGGCATTTTTCATGGTGGAATGCTCTTCATCTAGGGTTTGACTTGATTATTCTTGGTGAAGTAAGTGGAAAATCTGCATTTTTATTCATGCTCTAGATGTTTGTGGTAAAATTTACTTGTTTCTTGTCTAAGATTATGAAATTGCTTGTTTAAACCCTAGGGGAGAAACAACAAATTATTTTTTCTCCCTATAAATCTTCTACTAGCTTGATCTTGCCAATTATACATTTTCTTGGGAGTGATTATTAGAGCCCTAAAGTGCTAGCTCTCTAGTAATCTCATTCTAGTCACCAATTAAATTGTCTTTCAAAAAACGCTAAGGTACGCTAGGGCCCAAAAGTGTCTACTCTCTAGCAAAAACTCCCTTATAGGGTCAAATGCTTGAGGCCTTGAAGTGCCAACACCTCTTGCATTTACTTCTTCCCTTAGCTAAGCATTATCATTATTTTATTTCCCAAGTGATATTGTTACTATTATTGACTCCATAAAACCCTAAAAGGAACTGATTTTTGCACTCGTGTGGATGAATGAGACCAAACAAAATTTCAAACTATTTTATTGAAACTATCACTAACACTAACAACCACACTGTTGTTGCTATAATTTCTGCTACATATTTTATTTAGCATCTCTAATCAACATACTAACCTCTAAAACTAACCCATAAATTTGCACTAGCCTAGGTGTTATCATCCCAAGGCTTTAGCCTTCCTTTTGCTATTGTTCTAGGTGCAAGATTCTGAAGTTGTTTAAGGTTGTTTCTATTGTTGTAACTATTGTTACAGCCATCATTGCATCCCCTTAACAACCCTTAAACTATCCATAAAACCACCAACATTTTTATTAGGAAAGTTACTATCAAAATATACTAAAGTGTTTGTCTAATTGCCTAAACTAAGTAATATTTGTGAAGTGGTTTTGTTGTTGTCATCATTATTATTTTATTGTTGTTACAAGTGTTTTGAAATCCTATTCAATTCACTTATTAACTTGTTTTAAATCTTGAAATTGTGAGTGACAAAGTACTATCAAACTTGCAAAGTCTTTATATCATTTTTTGTCATCATAACTTGCAATTTCTGGACATATTTGTTGTTGCTATACAAATCATATTTTAGTGTTTCAATAGCATATTCATATCTTGAAGCCACTGATTTGAAACATTTATATCATTTCTTACTGCTAATGTTTGTTGTTTCATTGGTAAAGGGCAGGTACCACTCATTTCCTTTTCCTTTGCCCCTTTAAAATTTACCAAGTGATTTCTTTCCTTGAGTGACCTAGAGAGAGGGGTGGGTTTTATCTGGTATTTTTACCCTTTATCAACCAAATAGGTCTTGGGACATCTCCCTTGGAGTGAGTTTATTCTCCTCCTAAATAGAAATAGGTATCCTATTGGGGTGACAATGATATGACTACCTCCATGTTACGTCAATCTAGGCCTACTTGCCTTTAGAATTTGGGCAAGTATAGATTGTGCGATAAAAATTCCATAGTTCATAGTTCCCTAGGGTCATCGTTCCAACGATCATAGTTCCACATGTCATATTTTTCTAGGTTCATAGTTCCCTAGGGTCATAGTTCCATATGTCATAGTTCCCTAGGTTCATAGTTCCACAGGTCATAGTTCCCTAGGGTCATAGTTCCCTCCACATGTCATAGTTCCTAGGGTCATAGTTCCCTCCATAGGTCATAGTTCCTAGGGTCATAGTTCCTTCCACAAGTCATAATTCCTAGGGGCATCATCTTGTCTAACGAATCAATTTAAATCATTTAAATAAGAGGGACGAATTTGAGAAAAAAAAATTTAAAGAATGAATAGGGTATCGATTAAATATAAATCCCATTCCTTTCTTAAGATAGATGAAATAAAATCATAATTATAGTTTATATTATGAATTAGACAATACCAAATGAGCTAATTAAATTAAGCACATGTGTTAGTCTACTAACAATAAACTAACAGAAAAATTGTACCTCGATCATAGCTTTAAATAACCCCTCACAACATAAGTGTTACTAAATTGTGAGGATTCATAACATAACTAAAAACCTTTTTTAGAGTGTTGGCACAGGGGCAAACCCAGGGTTCAATGCTACAACAGTACACCAAAAAATCCCTAACTACCGACCCTTTCGACAACACTTTCGATGCAGATGAAGTCTCACCCGAGGTAGAGGCAGGGGTGGTTGCAAGACTCAAGTGTTTGCAACCTTAGCTGGGACACAGATCTATGATTGTACTACTTAATAAAGCACTTAGCACCATTAGTTCTACAAGATCTAATCATTAATCACTTCATTGATAAAACAGGTCTTCACAACATTCACACTGTTATAACATACTTAAGCACTTAGCATCAATAGATAGGTCAGATCTAGCAGATCAAGCACTAAGCACATTCATATGGATCAGATCTAATATTCTCACATATCATTAGCACTAAGCATAAGTAGATCTATCCAATCATCTCAAAGCACTTAGCAAAAGAAGACATAAACACATTAAGATAAGCATAAAGCAAGACAACACAGCGTTTACGTGGTTCACCCCCACCCTGGGGCTATGTCCACCAATTCTTCTTCTTTATTGTCTTCAGTCAATCGGTTACAAGCACAAAGCCATCAAAACCCTTACTTCGCACAGGACAGGAGATCTGCGCAGATCACTAGATCCTTCTTCCTTGCATTACAACACTAAGCCATCTATAGTCTCACACCAGGACTTGTACTCAGCTCTGCAAGTCTTACACGGAATGCACAAAGCCCCGATCACACAGATCCAACCCTTGGCACTTAGCCTACATCACATATATAATTTATTTGTGTCCTTCTTACATTGCCTATCCTTCTATTTATACATACAAAATAGGCCTAAACATGGGTAAACCCATGGGCCAACATCCCATTCCTGTTACATATTCCAAATACCCAAAAATGATCCAAAAGTGGGTCAAGATCCTGTGATCTCCGCTTCGTCTTGCGCTCCTCCTTCGACAGGCTGTTGAACTCCCAAAATAGGTCAACATGACCAAGAAACTCCAAAACTTGGTCAAGGGCCAACATGAAGTTGTAGTAAAGGGAATTACACATTTAAACAAATAATAACACAAGAAGACACAAGACCCACTAAATAAAATATCAAAATTCCTATTTCTTTGAAAATGATTGTATCGTCCAAATTATCAGTGATTACATACTCTACCAAAAATTCCTTCTGAAATGTTTTTTATACCTTTTTATACAGAATCTGATCTCTAACCATAAGTGGTTGAGATCCTACTTCCTAGGTACTATGAAACATACTGAACCTAAAAATGAAATATAGTACATCTCAAAATAAAGTAAATCTTCTCCACTTTAGACACTCATCCAGGTTCTAGATTCTTCTCGTTCTTTTTCTTTAATGCTTCATTTTCATTTTCCGAATGAGGAAGCTTTATCTTATCTTTCCTTTGGTTGGATTTATGTTGTCTGTCTCTCCCTGATTTGTGCATGGTATTTTAACAATTCAATGAAAAACTTTGGACTTTCCACTGTGGCATTAAACTCAAAGTTAAATGATTAACTATCACCACAGACAAATTATTATGCATTTTCTCCACTTCCCTTTGAGTAACATGAACGTGCTGAATTGGTTTAACCAAGAAATAATTCATAAAGGGTAAAGTCACAAAGTTTATCTTTTGAATATCTTCCTTGTATTTTTTCCTTTTTTCTTTTAAACTTTGTGCTTCCACTTTGACTATTTCAATAAATAAGTGAACTTCACAAAGGTCAATATCTTCCATTTTATATTCAATAGACAATAGAGCACTTAAACAAGAATCTTTAACTTCTTTTTCCAACTTTCTACTCTCTTCAATATGATGTTCCCAAGTTTTAAGAGTTGTCTCACTTCTCATTTGTTCTTTCTCAGAATACTTTATAAAGCTAGGAACACTATGATTTTGTTTCCAAGATATAAGTTCTCTAACTTTATGTTTAGCAACACTTAAATCACTTTCTCTATCAACAATTACTTTCAAGGAATCATTGATGATAATATACTGTTTCTGAATTATGTCCAAACTTTTACCAAATTCTTCCTGAGTTTTTTGTAATCTTTCATTAACTTCTAAAGCTTGTTTCTTAAACAAGGAGACATCTATCAATTTATCTTCAACTTGTTTGGCACAAGTTTTAATTTGGAGGATTCTCTCTTCTTTCTGAGATAAATAACTTTTAAGTTCGTCTAAATCTTGAGAGTTAACCTTAAATTTCTCTTCAAATTCTGAACTAAGTTGTTGGTATTGTTGTTGTATGGAAACTGTCTTGGACTTTACTTGTTCTTCAATTGAAGCTTGAGTCTGCACTATTTGATCTTGCAGTTGCTTTATTAATTGATATTTTTGTTTTACTTGTTGAACAATATTACCTACAGACCATGAATTTGTAGAAGCAGACACCTCTATAGAACCAGCAAGGTTTTCTGCAAGTTCATTGTTGTTTAGACCTTGGCCATCATACAACATCTTATGTTTTTTAATAACTGATTTCTCCTTTTTCGAAATCCTTCCTTGAACTATTTCTTTTCTTTTTTTATTGAAAAAGAAATTGGATGAGGGCATTTTCTCTAATTCTATAGGTTCAACATCATCTACATAAATTATTTATGTACTTGGGTTTCCATAAATAGAAAACAAAGGTGTGAGGGATGGAATAGGAGAACCAAGAGTTGTAGATTGTATCTGTGAAGCCATCTCTTTTGATAGAGTATTTAAAAGACTACTAATTTGCATAGGATCTTACATTTCTGGATTACTATGTTGCAATTCAAGAAATTTCTCAAATAATGCATAATCATTAATTAGATCTTCACTAGAACCAGTTTTAATCGGTATCCCCTTTTATGTACCTGTTGTAGATTTCTCTGAGCTTTCTCTTCCATCTCTCATTGTGTTTAATGTTGGACTTGAAAATTCCGAATTTAAAGGATTAGAGAGATTTTTAATGGGGTTATCTCCTTTATGAACTTGTTTTTCTTAATTTACAGTGTTTTCTGATTCCATTCCCTATAAAATCCCAGGCAAACAACTCCTTCTATGAGCTTGGAACTTCAAAAATTCATCTTGTTTTTGTTCTGGAAGTGCTTGAATTATTGTAAACACTTCACTGTATGATTGAACTCCTTTATAAACATTATTGAAGATATATTCTTCATGAATAACTCTTTTCCATCCCACTTTTGACCAATGTTTACTAATAATTTCTAAAGGATCATGCATCTTGAGCTCAATAACAACCAAATTGATTTCTTCCACATCTTTGGCTTCAACTTTAGAATGACCAAAATCTAAAATTGAGCATTGACCAATTGAGACATGGTAATAAGGCCATTGCTTCTTTGAATTATTTCTCAGTTCCTTAGATATTGAATTTGTTTTTATTTGATATGCCACTTCTCTTAGCACAAGTTTGTCAGATACAAATATTGGAAATGAATATGGAGAAATTTGACTGTCGAAAACTCCGATATAATAAAAATACTCCTCAACAAACCAATCTGCAATCTTCTCTAAATCTTTAATCATTTGTAGAGAAAATATGAGAGGTGCTTGACCAAATAATAACTCATGCAGAGGAATGATTACATTGTGTCATATTTCATAAAAAGAATCCTTCATATTTTCTTCCCATAACTTGTCATGGTAGAAATGAATAGCTTGGGAAGATCTTGGGTTCCAACTCCAATTCATTAAAGGAAAAGGTGTCTTATAGCACACATCATCCATAATGTAAGCAAACACATAAAAACTTGCAAATTCCCCTTTGTTTTTTCTTGCTTTAAAAATTGTTATGTTTCTAACCAGATTATCAGATAACAATTTATCCAAGACAAAAGTTGCTCCATCTTCAATTTTATCCAAAATAGGAACCCATCCTACCTGAAAGTGAGAAGCATCTTTCAACCCAAACAATCTACATAATAGCATTGCAACGTACATAATATGGGTAGTGCAGGAAGAAGTTGAATAAATCCCATGAGTTAAATCAACTCTAAACCTTGTTTGATCTCTCCACCAACCCTTAACAAATGAATGCAAACCATTTTCTTGCTAGAAAGTCTCTTTCTCATTGAATTTGGAGACAAATTATTCATTAAAAACATATTTTGGAGTAGCGGAAAGTTTATACATTACCCGAAAATAATTGGTCTGAAAGAACCAACAATCTAGCACTGATGGTTAAAACTAACTCTTTTTGATGTATCCATGTGCTCCAAATCCCACTGAATCTTATCTTTGTAAGGTAATAGTCTCGGTCTAGCACCAGCCTTATCAATATCTGAAGTAGCAAGTTCCTTTAATATGTTCTCTAGAATATATTATCCCATTGCTCCATCATCCTACTCCTCTTGATGTGCTTCTTCTTCGAGGATTTTATAAATATCAATCCAGGACTTATGTTATCTGTCAATTTAGACCCTGTATCTGAATATATATTGTAAGCAATGGTTCTTCCATGATTGAGACTTCTTCATCTTCTTGGGCTCCATAAACTTAAGAAAGCACGATTATAATACCTACAAGGGAAAACCAGAATAAGAACAAGTATAAAGGTGGCGAAGGGATCGAAAAATACACAATATAAATTTTATTAGATTTGGCATTAATATCTAGTACCATGTTAACCATGTTAAAATAAACAAGCATTACCTTGTAGTCTATTGGTACACCCTCCATAAATAAGAAAAGACTTATTAATTAATACTGCATAAGAAAACATGCCAAAAACGAATATATAATCCCTTTATTTAAATATAACAATTAGCTCTAAATCCTTTCTTAATTATCATCTTATCGATACTGATTAGTGCTTAATTAATCATAATTATATGCTTTTCGAGATTTTGGGGTTGCGGACTTGTAGGCCTATGGAGTCTTATATGACATAAAAGTTCTCTTTAGGAGATAAAACCTTTGCAACCCGCAAGATGATGTGGAAAATCTAGGGATGGCACGTGTTAAACACAAATGCACTTTTCAGGGCCCAAAAGTACTAAAAATAGGTGACAAGTGGCAAGTGACACATCATCCAACAAGTCAGATGACATGTTGGATGATAGATCAGTGATTATGTGGCTTTAACATTTTCCTGTTAATATTTTTTCACCTTTCAGAGTTTCATGAGTTTTGATTGTCTATGCGGAACACAAGCTTGGCTTCCTTGAAACCTCGCAAGGAAAATTTAATATGAAACCCTACTGCGGGCTTGCAAACTTGTGGTCTAGTGGAACCTTGGAGGAAAAATATATAAAAGAGGAACAAAGGTCCCGATGATCCGCAGCTCCGGACCCGCGGGCCTGCAGAGTCTTATATGACATAAAATATCTCTTTAGGGGATAAAACCTCCGCAACCCACAAGATGACGTGGAAAGATGAAATTATATAGATGACGTGGCAATATGACATTATATAGATGGCATGGAAAATCTAAGGATGACACGTGTTAAACAGAAATGCACTTTTTAGGGGCCCAAAATTACTAAAAATAGGTGACATGTATAACCACATGGCAACAGGTGGCAAGTGACACATCAACTGACAAGTCAGCTGACATGCTAGATGATAGGTCAGTGAATACTTGGCTTTAACATTTTCCTGTTAATATTTTTTTGTCTTTTGAATTTTCAGGAGTTTTGATTGTCTATGTGGAACAAAAGCTTGGCTTCCCTGAAACCCTGCAAGGGAACTTTTAATATGGAACCCTACTGTGGGCTTGCGGTCTAGCGGAACAATGGAGGAAAAATACACAAAAGTGGAACAAAGGTCTCGATGATCCACAACTCCAATAAAGCGTAAGGATAAGGTGCAAACATAAAGGAATTTCTTGAGATATTTGAACAACTTTTTTTTAAAATAAATTTTAAAAATCTTGAATGAAAAACCTATTTACAAAGCATTGTTTCAAACCTTTCATTTTCACATCTAAAAACTATGAGATTTAAAACAAAATGAAAAAATCTATATACAAGATAGAAAATAACACTTTTATCCTAATATTTTACAAAATAATTTTTAATGAAGAAAAATAAATAAAATAAGAATAAAAAAGAAAATGTTTTTTTTAAATCTTTAGATACACCTAAAAATTAAAAGTATGTAACAACAATTCCCTAGGGTCATAGTTCCACATGTCATAGTTCCTAGGGTCATAGTTCCCTAGGGTCATAGTTCCACAGTTCATAGTTCCCTAGGGTCATAGTTCCTAGGGTCATAGTTCCATAGTTCATAGTTCCTATTGGAACACATTTAATTTTGAGATTTATAGATTTAGATTTTGCCTCTTAGTAATAAAATTTTCACACAAAAAGAAAAAGAAACTTAGAGACTTGCCTTTTAAATTTAAAGATAAATCCATCGCTTGTTGAAAAGGCACTTATGATATCCACCGTCAATTAGCTACTCTAATTTTATCAAATGCTCTTAATGATCTTCAAATCGTAGAAGTTTCTTGAGTTTTAAAGGAAGTGTCTAATGTTCTCTTCGGAGCTTCGTGCTTCGGGTATTCTAGCAAGTCTAAACAATGAACATCCTGAATGTCTAAACGCTGAAGTCCTTAAGGATAATTCAAGGTTTAAAGTATGATAAAATAAAACATAAAAGTGAGTAATAGGAGATTAACTTCTTCATGAATTTGACCTTCGAGAGTTTTAGACCCTAATTGTGTCCAACATTCATGAACGTCGAAGTATTAATGATATATATAATTGGATAAAGTTAACGATTTGAATTGCGATCAAAAATTGTTTATTCAACGAAGAGCTTACAGATTTATCTTGTTACAGGCAAGTTAATTTTTGCACCACAAAAAGTTGCAGGGAAGCTTGACCTCAGAATCTAAAGGAACGATAAATCAGTTCATAAGCTAGATAAACTAAGAAAAGGGGCTAAATAGACATAAAATGGGGCACAAACTCTCTGGAGTGATAAATCCCCGAAGTGGAGGATCTCCTGTCACGTGTCCTTTTGATTTCAATGGAGGAGATTTACTTCGAAACTTCGGGCTTCGGGACTTCGGGAATTCTCGCTTCACACATTCATCTTTCTTCCAAAGTGGTTAACCCCGAAGTGAGAGATTCGGCGCCACGTGTCCTTTTGATTTCAACGACGGAGATTTAATTTGGAACTTCGGGCTTCGGGAATTATTGCTTCACACATTCAACTTTCTTCCGAAGTGGTTATCCCCAAAGTGAGAGATCTGGCACCACGTTTCCTTTTGATTTCAACGATGGAGATTTACTTTGGAACTCTGGGCTTCAAGACTCTAGGAATTCTCGCTTCACACATTCAAATTTCTTCTGAAGTGGTTATCCCTGAAGTGATAGATATGGTGTCACATGTCCTTTTGATTTCAATGGTGGAGATTTACTTCAGAACTCCGGGATTTGGGACTTCGGGAATTCTCTCTTCACACATTCAACTTTCTTTCGAAGTGGTTATCCCCGAAGTGAGAGATCTGGCATCATGTGTCCTTTTGATTTCAACGATGGAGATTTACTTCAAAACTTTGGGCTTCGGGAATTCTCGCTTCACACATTCATCTTTCTTCAGAAGTGGTTATCCCTGAAGTGAGAGATTTGGCACCGCGTGTCCTTTTAATTTCAATGACGGAGCTTTACTTCTGAACTCTGGGCTTCAGGCGTTTCAAGGTGCAAATATCCGAAGTGCTAAAGTTTCTGAAGTGGTTATCCCTGAAGTACAGGATCTCCTGCCACGTGTCCTTTTGATTTATATGGTTGGGATTTACTTCGGGGCTCCGGGCGTTCGGAAATGCATAACACCACAAACCTTCCAAAGTGTCAGATATGCCAACATGTGTCCACTTCTATCAACGGTCCAGATGATCTCCAGGCTTTGGGTCTTCGAGAGTTCTTTACTCAGCATTTCTTTCCTCCTCCCCAGGGTACGAAATAGTCGAATATAGGGATCGTCTAAAATGTGTCCCCTGCTCAGATCGATGGACATGAATTGCACGAAATTCACTCTATCTTCCCTACATATGACCAAGAGTTGTGACCTCGACTTAACCTTTGGGCGCTTATTTCACTTTATGAGGTATGACGGATTATATTTCTCTCATCTAGATCAACGACCGAGAGCGATTGCGGAGTGCAGAGTTGCATGGGGTTTAATTTCGGGAGGCGGTCACACAATTTAAACCATGGTTTTCTCTCAGGGTTAAGTGGCATCACTAGGTGCATTGCGGGACAAAAAGTGGGTTACTTCAAACCACCCCCTCGCACCTCCGCAAAATAGAGAAACATAAAGGGACGTCGGAACAACAACTATCTTCCACGTCACGTACCCAGTTCACCCCCCAGCCTGTCACACATTCCACGTCAGTTACCCCGTTTACCTCACCACCTACACTTGTGCCCATGTCATCCTATTCATGAGAAATTAATCTTTCTCGTGACTGTTAGCCATCACATAACAAGCCAAAACTAAGCTACCTATCGCATTATCACTCCCCCCATATTTTCAACTGATATTATTTTTCCAGTAAGCACATCCAAAGAACATATAGCAATGGAATCAGATGACGAGGACAATAAACAAATGATTATGGTGGCCTCAATGGACATATGTTCCCAATTCAAAGAACAATGGAGAATGAGTGCATCTGCGAGTAGATGAAGAGATAGATGAAAGTTCCAACTCAAACAATATCTACCTATTGTCGTTCCATTCAAATTACATTCTATTTTTAGGAGATATTGTATGAATTCCAATTGTTTGGAGTTGTGACAGATCTTGTATAAATACATAGAATCAAGATCTATTCCAGGCTGCTTCTTGTCGGATGTAATAGAGAAAACTCTCCTTTTTGAGTATTAATACAAGTGCAGATAGAGATTCTAATTTTCGTTCAGTTTGAGTTATGTGTTTCTTCTGTATTTCCATATCTCTGAATTTCTTTATGTAATTTCTTGATAAGTGATTGGTTTCAATTTAGTATTACAACTATTGTAATCGTATTATATCATAAATTCATTAAGTAAACATTTTTTCCTCTGTATATACTGTGAGTAAAACAAGACCTACAAGTTGTGTGAATTATTGTATTTTATATCATGTTCAAGGGTGCACTCTCTACTTTTCTTCCACTGCAAACAAGGTGAGGTTCATCTGCAATTGATTCCTAGCTTTGTTTAACAGTTTTGTAATCTTCCTTCATACCATTTGATATTATAATTATGACTTAGACAACGGAATACAACCTCTGTATTGTCCTATTATTAAATTCATTAAAGGATTATTTCTGATATATCTAAAGGTAGGAAAAACACTCATTTAAAACATTTTCATAAAACATAATGATGCCTGGCATTACTCTTTGAGCCTTAAGATCCTCAGGAACAACATATTTTTAGCGTCGTTGTCGGGGACAGAGAAAAAAATTTATTTTTCCCTCGGAGAACAACAAAGTAAAACTTTAATATTTGATGGTGAAAAAAGATTGAATACGTGAAAAGGTTCATTTTTCACCTAGCAACTCCTTGGTTCGAAGACTCCACATGATTCACGGGTGACTCCATTGGTTTCAAAATTTCAAGTTCTTTCACTGCTCGGATTGCTGTGAGGTTTTCACCTTTGGACTTTACAAATGTTTTTGGTTTTCCAAACGTTGTTCCTGATATCAAAGAATGGGGAGATCATCTTCCTAGTTTTAGAGAGGATAAAGGTGATAACCCTGCTCAACATTTGTTTGGATTTCATAAGCTCATGCATCAACTAGATATTCATCATGAAGATGTTTTGATGAAACTGTTCATGTTTAGTCTGGGAGGGGATGCTCGACTTTGGTACAAATCTCTACTCCCTTCCAACATTTCATCATTAAAAGAATTCCATGCATCTTTTCATAAATATTGCAAAATAATGTATTGATGAGATTTCCTTTTTGAAGATTGTTGCAATTTAGATTTTGTAGAACAATATTGTAAAGATAATCAATTTGATGATAAAAAAGAAGAACATGATAGAAATTGTGGTCAACTATATGAAGAAGAATTTGCAGAAAAACAAGATATCCTTCAAATAGATCAGGAAAATTTATATGAAGAAAACATTGAAGTAAATCAAGAAGAGGTTTCTTGCAACAATAAGAATGAAGACGACATGATTGCAAGTAAAAATGAAGAAATCCTTACAGACCCTCTAGTTCTTCGAGCTGATCAAATACAGGATGATGAATCTTCTGCTGATCTAGATCCTTGCAAAGGCCAATGGCTTATTGAAAACCATAAGCAATCAACTCTTGGAAAAATATGATTTTGGTAATGATACTGACAATGGAAACGATACTCTAAGTGAATTTGTCATTGTACCAAATGTTCATAGTAATTACTTTCATGATCAAACTATTGTTCTAAATTCTTATTTTGATCAAGCCACTATTATTTAGTCATCATTACTAGATCATCAAGAAATGGAAGTTTTTGAAAGTCAAAGTTCAGAAATTTTATATAATCATCCTATTTACGATGAGTATCCAGACGATGAAGAAGAGCATATTTATTTCCCAACATGCATGGAAACATACAATAGTTTTCCTTTGTTTGATAACTATGATGAAAGCAATTTCAAAGTTGATGAGCAACAAATTATTTCTCTTTCTTCAGAGAGTTCACTTTAGCAGGAAAAGTATCAGTTGCACTATGAAAGCAATCAACCTGTGTATGACAATGATGAAGAATATTCTTGGACAGGCAATGGAGGAGATAAGGAGGGGCTACTGGATCAGTTGATCTCTCCTTCCTATTTAGCAACTGATGAGAAACAGACTAGTGAACCTCAATATGACATTCTCGAGCCAGGAAAAGAAAAGATCAGTAGTGGAGAAAGTGTGCAAATATTGTTCATGCAGCTAGGCCAGGAGGAAGAGGTATCGCTTGATTTTGAAAATTCTTTATCTTTCCATGTTCTAGTGGTTGTTTGGTTGGAGTATTTCCTTCAAGAGGTCCAAAACGTTGCAACATTTTGTGTGAAACCAAACGTCAGCAGTAGGTGCAAGCTACCTATTAATTCTTTGTTGCAAAAAAAATGTTATTTTTTCATTCTCTCATCCATCATAAAACAAGGTATGTTAAGCAATCCACTATTTGCATGGCTCCATTGGAAATTCCATATTACTTGATCAGTGGAATTTCCCATGATTAGTGTAGGGCCAATGTATATAAATAAGTTGTCCAAATCAACTTTTTATTTCAGCATACTAGTTCATCATTTTATTTCAGTAGTTCAGTTATCAGTTTGGCATCTAGTAGGGTTCAATTTTTAGGCATTATGACTCCATAGCCCAATGATGGGGTTCAGAGTTGGACATGGTTGATTTCAGATTGCAGAAGGATGAAGACACATGGTCTACTATTCTTGGTGTTTTGTAGAGTAGATCTTGTTGAACAAGAGATGAGGCTCAAGAAAAACTCGACACTTGGCTTCTTTTTTTTTTCTCTAAAAGCAGGTGATAAATAAATAATATTCCCTGTTAAAAATTCAAAAGAAAAATAAGGTATGAGTCCCTACTCTTCTTATAGTCCCAATAAAATTGAAATATTCTTTTTGAAAGGAATGTAAAGGGAGTTTTTCTCATGATAATATTATTACCTAACTTGAGAATCAGAAATGTATAAAATTATAGTGTCATGCCGATAAATTGAAAAGCCATATCTGAAACGAAAAAATAATAATAATAAATAAACTCAAAAGAAGTCTGAACTAATTACACAAACTTGTGTAGGATTAGGATTTTTGTTGATTTAGATCCTTCAAAACTGTGATTGGGTCATTTTTTACCTATCCCCAAGTTCTTATCCACTTCAAATTTTCTTTCTCCTTTCTTATTTTCGTTAGTCTTCATAGAAACAAAGAAACTTACATTGGCTCTGAAAACTTAAAAAACATATTTTCAAAACAAAGTTTGGCGAAAATCTTTATGTTCCTTTGATTTTAATTGAAAAAGTATGTCTAGGCTAATCCTAACAATTTTAGCTCTAATATCAGATTTAAAACTGACAAATTCGCTCAAGGTTTATCCCTGAAAAGATTAAAATTCCCATAAAAAAATTCCCCACGGGCTATGATGTACTGAAAATCAGAAGGAAGTTGGTTTCAGAGTGTTCTTAAAATTATTGACAGACCTTCTTTTTAGCCTAAATATTTTAAACAGGTATCATCCCTTGTATGTTACATATAGATTGATTGCCCCCACTTCAAAAATATTAAAATATAAGACAAATGGTGAAAGGAAATTCATAATCTGATTGCCCCCATCTCGTCCAAGACAAATGGTGAAAGGAAATTCGTAATTTGATTGCCCCCATTTTGTCCAAAAGAGATGATGAAAGGAAATTCATTTAGCGATTGCCCTCATCTCAACGAAATGAAGTGGTGAAAGGAAATTCAATGGGATAAGTAGATAACTTCATCGGGGTACTGAACAAGCTTGCTGGTAGTGAAGCAATATCTACGATATCTGTAAGGTTGTCATACACATCTATATTTCATACTTTGTTATCTAGTTCTCTTTCTGATGAGTTGTACATCCTGGACTAACTAGGGATTCCCTAAGTAAATATGTTAGATTTGTTGAACCTTGAAGCAAACAAAGTCTGTTGAAGCCTGATATTCTAGTTAAAATTATTTTGATTATATTAAACAATTCTGAAATCAGTTTTAGGAAAAGGAAAATTTAAATGGCCTAACTTGAAATTTATTATTGAGTATGTTTTGAAGGTCTTGGGACTTGGATAATTTCATTTTTCTATGCATGATTAAATAAAACTAGAAAGCATTTTTCAGAAAAAAATAATTACTCCATTTACACAAAAAAGGCACTTGGTCTATTGTTCTTTCGTGCCTCACAAGGAGCCACAATCCCCAGATGGAGCCTATGTTGGAACACGTTTAATTTTGAGGTTTTGATCTTTAGATTTTGCCTCTTAGAAATAAAATTTTCACCCAAAAAGAAAAAGAAACTTAGAGACTCACCTTTTAAATTTAAAGATAAATCCATCGCTTGTTGAAAAGGCGCTTATGATATCCACCATCAATTAGCTACTCTAATTTTATGAAATGGTATTAATGATCTCTGAACCGTAGAAGTTTCTCGAGTTTTAAAGGAAGTCTCTAATGTTCGCTTCAGAGCTTCATGCTTCGGGTATTCTAGCAAGTCTAAACAATGAAAATCCTGAATGCCGAAACGTCGACGCACTTAAGGATAATTCAAGGTTTAAAGCATGATAAAATAAAACATAAAAGTGAGTAATGGGAGATTAACTTCTTCGTGAATTTGACCTTCGAGAGTTTTATACCCTAATTGTGTCCAACATTCACGAACGTCGAAGTATTAACGATATGTATGATTGGCT
This sequence comes from Picea engelmannii, assembly GCA_009831015.1. Classification (NCBI taxonomy): domain Eukaryota; kingdom Viridiplantae; phylum Streptophyta; class Pinopsida; order Pinales; family Pinaceae; genus Picea; species Picea engelmannii. The sequence goes on along the minus strand of ML783379.1, from coordinate 1,462,538 downwards.
AAAGTTAACGATTTGAATTGCGATCAACAGTTTTTTATTCAGCGAAGAGCTTACAGATTTCTCTTGTTACAGGCAAGTTAATTTTTTGCGCCTCAAAAAGTTGCAGGGAAGCTTGACCTCAGAATCTAGTGGAACGATAAATCAATTCGAAAGATGGATAAACTAAGAAAAGGGGATAAATAGATAGAAAAGGGAGCACAAATTCTCTGGAGTGCTAAACCCCCAAAGTGTAGGATCTCCTGTCGCGTGTCCTCTTGATTTCAATGGAAAAGATTTACTTTGGAACTCCAAGCTTCGGGACTTCGGGAATTCTCGCTTCACACATTCAAATTTCTTTCGAAGTCGTTATCCTCAAAGTGAGAGATTTGGCGCCGCGTGTCCTTTTGATTTCAATGACGAAGATTTACTTAGGAACTCTGGGCTTTGGGACTTCGAGAATTCTCACTTCACACATTGAGATTTCTTCCGAAGTGGTTATCCCCGAAGTGAGAGATCTGGCGTCGCGTGTCCTTTTGATTTCAATGGCGAAGATTTACTTCGGAACTCTGGGCTTCGGGACTTCAGAAATTCTTACTTCACACATTCATCTTTCTTCCGAAGTGGTTATCCCCGAAGTGAGATATCTAGCGCCGTGCGTCCTTTTGATTTCAATGACAGATATTTACTTCAGAACTCCAAGATTCATGCATTTCGAGGTGCAAATCTCCGAAGTGCTAAATTTTCTGAAGTGGTTATCCCCTAAGTACAAGATCTCCTGACATGTGTCCTTTTGATTTAAACGACTGGGATTTACTTCAAGGCTTCAGGCTTCGGGCGTTCTGAAATGCATAACACCACAAACCTTTTGGAGTGTCAGATATGCCAACATGTGTCCACTTCAATCAACAGTCCAGATGAACTCCATGCTTCAGGTCTTCGAGAGTTCGTTAATAAACATTGCTTGCCTCCTCCCTGGGGTACAAAATAGTCAAATACAAGGATCACCTGACACGTGTCCCCCGCTAAGATCGACGGACATGAATTGCATGAAATCCGCTCTATCTTCTCTACATATGACCAAGAGTTGTGACCTCAAATTAACCTTTGGGCGCTTATTTCACTTTGCGAGGTCTAACGGCTTATCTTTCTCTCGCCTAGATCAACAGCCGAGAGTGATTGTGGGGTGCAAAGTTGCACGGGGTTTAATTTTGGGAGGTGGTCCCACAATTTAAACCACAATTTTCTCTCGGGGTTACGTGGCATCACCAAGTGCATTGCAGGATGAAAATCGGGTTACTTCAAACCACCCCCTCGCGCCTCTTCAAAATAGAGAAACATAAAGGGACGTTGGAGCAACAACTGTCTTCCATGTCACGTACTCAATTCACCCCCCAGCCTGTCACACATTCCACGTTAGTCACCCTGTTTACCTCACCACCTTCACTTGTCCCCACGTCATCATATTCGTGAGCAATTACTCTTTCTTGTAACTGTCAGCCATCACATAACGAGCCAGAACTGAGCTACCTGTCGCATTATGATGCCCCCTATATTTTCAACTGATATTTTTTTCCCAGTAAGCGCATCCGAAGAACAAATAACAATGGAATCAGATGACGAGGATAGTAAAAAAGTGATTACGGTGGCCTCAATGGACATGTGTGCCCAATTAAAAGAACAAAGTAGAACGAGTGCGTCTGTGAGTAGATGAAGAGACAGAGGAAAGCACCAACTCAAACAATATCTGTCTGTTATCATTCTGTTCGAATTACATTATATTTTTAGGAGATATTGTATGAAGTCCAACCATTTGGAGTTGTGACAGATTTTGTATAAATACATAGATTCAAGATCTATTCCAGGCTGCTTCTTGCCGGATATAATATAGAAAACTCTCCTTTTTGAGTATTAATACAAGTGCAGACAGATATTCTAATTTTTGTTCAGTTTGAGTTATGTATTTCTTCTGTATTTCCATATCTCTGAATTTATTTATGTAATTCCCTTATAAGTGATTGGTTGCAATTTAGTATTACAACTATTGTAATCGTATTATATCAACAATTCATTAAGTAAGCAATTTTTCCTTTGTATTTACTATGAGTAAAACAAGACCTGCAAGCTGTGTGAATTACTGTATTTTATATCATGTTCAAGGGTGTGCTCTCTACTTTTCTTCCATACAAACAAGGTGAGATTCATCTGCAATTGATGCCTATCTTTGTTTAACGGTTTTGTACTCTTCCTTCATACCATTTGATATTATAATTGTGACTCAGACAATGGAATACAACCTCTGTATTGTCCTATTATTAATTTCATTAAAGGATTATTTCTGATATAACTAAAGGTAGGAAAAGCACTCATTTAAAACATTTTCATAAAACATCATGATGTCTGACGTTACTCTTTGAGCCTTAATATTAATCTTAGGAACCACAGTTCCCTAGGGTCATAGTGTTAAGAACCAAACATCAATATAGCATAGAAAAACCTCAGGAAAAGTACTCAACGCCTTGAAAAAGAGATAATTTTAGATAATAAGCCTCTTCGAGGGGGCAACCTCCTTTTACCCCACTTAAATGTTCAAGTACAAGAT
>ML783379.1:1431362-1454531 GCA_009831015.1 Picea engelmannii | reverse complement strand
TAAATTACAACTAATGGCCTAAAGCCGACATAAATAAAATAACATTACTAATCTAATATGCCCCAATTAAGTGGTAATGAGCCAATATTAGGGCTTAACACATAGTTTCATAGGTCATAGTTCCACAGGTCATAGTTCCCTAGAGTCATAGTTCCACATGTCATAGTTCTAGCGGTCATAGATCCACAGATCATAGTTCCACAAGTCATAATTCCAGTGGTCATAGTTCCATAGGTCATAGTTCCACAAGTCATAGTTCTGTAGGGTCATAGTTCCACAGTCCATAGTTCCCTAGGGTCATAGTTCCACAAGTTATAGTTCCAGCTATCATAGTTCCACAGGTCATAGTTCCTAGGGTCATAGTTCTCAAATTTCTAATTCAAAACATTGGAACAAGTCATAGTTCCATGGGTCATAGTTCCACAAGTCATAGTTCCATAGTTCCTAGGGTCCTAGTTCCATAGGTCATAGTTCCACAAGTCATAGTTCCTAAGATCATAGTTCTCAAATGTCTAATTCAAAACATTGAGCGAACTATAAATATAATTTAAAAAAAAGTTGAATGAATTACCCATGAAAATTGACACCATAATATAACTTAAATTTTACTTTCTTCTTAAAATATGGAAAAAAAAATAAAAAATTATTATTACTTTCAAATTTAAAATTTGTGAATTTCTCATATTGTATATAAAAGTTTACATTTTAAAATAATATTGTTTTATTTTTCTTGTCCTAATTACAAAACAATGGTGAAAAGTTCCCACATTCTTGAGTTATGCATGGAATTTGATTTTTAGATATATTATATTATAATATAAAATTATTATTATATGATTTTTATATAATTAAAAAAAATAAAATTAATTAGATAAAATATTTATATTTAAAAAAAATATTACATGAAATTTAAATATTTATATTTTTAATTAGATATAAAATATTTATATCTTAAAAAATATTACATTTTTAATGGTTAAACAAAATATTCACGTCACTTTTAAATTTCAATATCACTTGAATTAATTAAACTAATTATAAAAATGATGTTTCAAAGGAAAAAAATACAATAAGATATGTGACAATTTTAAATATCCCTTGAAAATTGATATATCCAAAAAAAAAAAAAATATTATTCTTTTTAAGAAAGTGTTTAATCTTGTAAAAAGTTCTCTCCTAAATATAAAAAAATAAATTATAGTTTAATATCATTATATATATATATATATATATATATATATATATATATATATATATATAATATCATAAAAAGATTTAAATTGTATAATTTGTGACACGTTGCAAAAATAATATAAAATATTAATATAAATTGTATTTAGATATAAATATTAATATAAAATATGTGGATATTTAGATATAAATATTAATATAAAGAATGTGAACATAATTAGATCATTAATTATCATTCACAACAATGGGAAACTCAATAAAGTGAACACAGGGGCAATATAATTTAATATATACAACAACAATACACTACAACAACTCGTACAAACATGTACACAACCATGTGAAAAGAACGCATTTGATAATGAAGAGTCAACAACCTCTATCTAAGTCTATGTCCAAAGAGAGTGTTGCATCTATGTAGTGTCAGCTCCCAAAGCCTGTAAAACAAAAAAAATATTACAATCATATTGGTATTAACAAAATTCCCATAGCCCGAGTCTCCATAACTACGTCGTCGGGTTGGCAATAACACCTTCATTTCCATAGCGAATAGAAATGTAGATAAATAGAAATATTTGTTTTAAGTAATTGTGAAAATTGAAGTTATACCAAATATTTTGGATAAAATGGTAGTCAATTGGAGATTAATATAAGTCAAAGGAGCCACTCATCGCTATAGTCCCTGCATTGCCCTCGACATGGGCTAATAATTAAAATATTACTTCAATCAAATGTGAAAATTATATAAAAAAAACATTTTGTGGAAATTGAATCTTGGTGAGGAGGATAACAAACATTCCTTCCAACGATCTAAACTAAACCCAACCAAAAAAAACATTTATACAACTTTCAAATTTAATATCACTCAAGCATTACATTATTTAAACTCTATGCAATATCACTTGATATAAAAGAAAAAAAAAAACATTAATATAATTATTAAATTTAAATATTACTTGAATTACATGTCAAAGTTGAGAAAACACATTCATACAATTTTCAAATTTAATATCATTCAAATATCACATTATTTAAACATTATATCAAATTTAATATCATTCAAATATCTCATTATTTAAACATTATATAAAAGTTGAATTTTCCTTATAAAAATAAAGAAAATCATAATAATCTTGATACTTTTATCTTTCTTTCATTTACATCAAGACTTCTTTTAAACTAAAAGTAGAAATTATGTGCAAAATTTAACATTTCAATATCATTTAATAAATTTGATTATCAATTTATTGAATTACACTGGTCAAATGTTTTTAATATAAGTTGTTATCACATTTATACCTATCAAATTTCAATATAATTCAAAAGTTTAAATCCCAATTTTTGTCGAACTAGTAGTGAAAACTAATATTTCAATTTTTGTCGAACTAGTAGTGAAAACTAATATTTCAATTTTTGTCGAACTAGTAGTGAAAACTAATATTTCAATATTAAGTTTTGTTGGTTTTAAGTTCAGTTTTAAGTTCAGTTTTTTCAATTACAACTAAAAGTTGATATCACGTTTAACTTCAATATAATTTTTTATTACCATTTTTTAACACATTTATAGGTATCAAATTTCAATATTATTAAAAATTGTTTAACTTTAATATAATTTTTTATTACCATTTTTTACACATTTATAGATATCAAATTTCAATATTATTTATAGGTTTGATTACCATTTTTATACTTCTAGCAAAAGTTGTCATTTCAATTATAATCTTTGAAGTTTAATGTAAAAAACATATCATCACATAAAAATTATTTTATTATTATATAAAAAAATAAAAGAATAAATTACTTTCAATGATGTTTATGTTTAAAAAAATATTAATTATTTTAACAACAACAAAAAAATCACTTTATCATAATGTGAAAGTTGATGTATCAAAATAAAATTATTATTTTTTTAGGAAGTATTTAATTATATAGCAATTTTTTTTTATGCAATTTTTTTTATTAAAAAAAAAAATTAAGTTTAAATATCACTTGTTAAAAGTTAATTTTTTTTTATTAATATAACTGTGATGTTTAAATATCACTTGAATTAGAATTATATTTGAAAGTTCATTTTGTGTAGTTTAAATGTTCTATGCTTGTAACATTTTTTCGATACATTGTTTTCAACCAATTTTGTCCAAAACCAATTAAAAATTTAGGAGGGACCATAGACACATCACTTATAATATAGTTAAATGCTAGGATTACAATGATTAATTTAGGTTTTATTAGTCATATGTATTCACTTAGGTTTTATTAGTCATATGTTACATAGTTTAGTTTTAATATGACATAGTTTAATATAGTTGTAATTTATATTATAGGCATTTTAATATAAGTTTTATAAAGTTAAAACTAATAGGAGGTTGTACTATTGTGTGGCAAGGCATGTGCAATACAGAGCGTCGATAAAAAAGAAATGGTGAAATCAATGGTCTGTGCACAACAACGTTGCACAACCTTTAAACAAGAGACCATTGTGTGCGTGATGTCATCCAACAAAAACCACTCATGCCATGTGTCAGATGGAAAGACAATAGCGCATTTTAAGATACCATTATGAAAACCACCTTTCAATTGCGCATTGTGTAAAGAAAACTCATCGTTGGAAATTGCCAGTTTTGCTAATTAAATAAAATGTTGTATAAATTCTTTGAATGTTTTAATTCACCTATTATTAAAAGAAAAAGTTCTCCCTTTATTTGCATTTCGTCACGAGTTTTCGCGACTGTCGTTGTTAGGGGAACATGAAACACTTTCCATCTAAAACACCAACACTATTACAGATTCTCTTTCTGCCAAAGTCATGGGTAAGGGAACCCATAGGTAAGTGCTAAGATAACTTGTCCTTTTCCTGATTTTAAAATGTCAAGGATTAAAAAAATAAAATAGTCTGCAACCCTACCCTACGTAGAAATAAGTTTAGATGACATAGACTCTAAAATTTTCGATTCTAAAGTCTCATTCGATCCATTCTAGCTACATAAATTGGCCCAGGCTAGATTTGTAAAACTAAATGACTTTTTTAAACTCCTAGAGTTCAACCCTAGCTCGTTATATCATCCCACAAGTTTATAATTTTCTTGAATTCATACATTGGTGTGCAAAGAGATATGTAGCGTCTTCTGGAAGTTTTGTAACTAAAAATGGGACTAAGTTATTTAATGTTAGGTCCCAATATATTTCTTAGATTGCTTAGGGTTTCTGAATTCAACAATGGTCAGCCTATTAACGAAGAAACCCTAGCCCTAAATTTTACACAATTAAATGTCCAGGAGCGATAGTCCTTTGTTCGATCTCTAATGAAAGATGATATTGCAACCTTTCATGATCAAGAAATTTATCAAACCAGTATGTTTACCTCAAATGTACATGAAGTGATATGTATGATTTTCTTTGTTCTAGGTTATGATTCTGATGAAATTGTGGATAATATTATTTTAGGGTTTCTCAGAGAAATTTTCCCTTATATCTAAGTAGTGGTCAATTTCTATGTTGCATAGTTTATATATGAATTCATTGATGAACAACTCAAGAATTTCCCTTTAAACAGAGCGTTCCATTTCCAATCATAACTGGTTTACTTGCTCATGTTTCAAAGACAAAAATACTTCCATAGATTATAACTAGAAACTAAAAATGAAGTCGAAGACCTTTCTTAAGTTATTAATTGGACTCTTATAATCAGAAGTAAGCCTCAAAATTAAGGTTTTTCTCTTTATATAAATTCATTTATGTCTAAAGTCTATGCACTTTTTCATGCATAGGGTCCACCTAGAATTTTCCCTGAGATTAAAAAGTTGTTACATGAATCTTATGAGACTAAATTAGAAGATTGGTTTTTGTTTAAATATTATACAAAAATAATATTATATGGTTCAAAAGTTAAACCTTTCAAACTTCCAAGTTTCTTAACTATGAGGATATTTTCTTTAGAATTTATAAGGAAAAGTATTAATGTGGATGAGGCTCATTTCACTCCAAGGAAAAAGAAAACAAAATTTAAACCCAAAAAGTAGCTTGGGACTTTCATTGTGTGTATCATGTCATCTTTACAGCTGGTGGAAACAGTGTTGAAAGGATTAGGATTTGAACAAGGAGAAATTTGGAAATATGATCTTTTAGGGGTCATTAACAACATAGGGGTGGAGCTGGATATTGCACCATTTCAGCATCAAGGTAAACTTGATTTAGAGCAGAGAATAAATCTGAATACTTGGGAGGAGGTATAGAATCTTCTTCAAAGACAGATACAAAAACAGGCTCAAATTCCATCAATGCAAGAAGTAGATATTTCCACACATCTACCACAAGAAAATACATTGAAGAGGAGCTTCAATCTAGAACTGCATGAACTGGAAACATAGGAAGGGAAATACGAAAAAAAATCCAAAGTTGAAGTAATCAATGTAGAGGATGACCTAGAAAAATAAGCTCAACTTGAAACAAGAACTGTGGCAAAGATTCAGAAAGAAGTTGTTTATTCAATAGATACTCTTCCATAAATATTTATGAAGCCACCAGGGGACATGACAACAAAAGTTAAACCACAGATTTTATTTTACAAATTTGATGATATAAGAAACAAGAATGAACAGGTTAAAGAAATTTGGAGTGAAAATTGAAACTGGATCATCCAAAAGCAAGATTTTTATTTGGAATATATTTTGAAAATGGAAAGTTGAATTTGGAAATACTGGAATCATTTGGTCCAAGCATTCATGGACAAGACAACTATAAAGCAACCAATTTCTCTCTAAATCTTGATGATATTCCCTTACCAGACAAAATGGGTTTGCATAATCAGATTGGGAATATGATCACAGGGGATATTATGAAGACTTCTCTTAGCCTACAAAGATTGCAGAGAATGAATAGTCATCTTAAGCAAGAACATACAAGCTCAAGAGTGAAACAATTGAATGTAGAATATTTAGAGAGAAGGTTAGTTAAAATGAGAGATGATGCTACAAATGAAGAACCTATTCAGAGGATTCTAAATGACAAAGATAATGAAATATCCATTTTAAAGAAGAAATTAAAGATGCCATATGTGGATCATGTACAAACCCCATAAATTTTGGCCATCCAAAAGGAGAAAGAAAGATTGATTGAAGTTACTGCAAGTTTGAAAGAACAAAACAGTTCTTTGCAACAATAGGTTCAAGTACTCAGACAGGGAATTCCCTCATCATCTTCAAGTGGAAAATTAGTAGGTATCTCAAAAGATTTAGTCAAATCTTTAACTAATTTAAATGCCAAACAAATTGAGGTAGAAAAACTAAAGAAAAAAGTTTCAACTTATGAAATTGAGATTAATCTTTTAAGAGAAAATGTTAGGGAAAAAGAAATACAAGTTAAGAAGTTGAATTATCAAAAGCAAAGTTATAGGAGGAATACGATACATTAAAGAATAAGTTGTCTAGAAAATCTTAGTTAATGGGAGCATGTTATATACTTTGGGATAAAATTATTAAACATGTCAATAAGATGTGGAAATGTTTTATTATTATGGAGGAAGAGGCCAATTTGGCCAAGAATGTTGAAATTGATATTACAAAGGCCGAAAAGGAATTGGGAAATAAACCTTAGGATGCCAATAGGATCATCAAAAATCTTAACTCCATGACAAAAGACGAATTAAGTGAAATTGGATTTAAAGATAGAACATGTATAATAATGGATTTTGAAAAATTTCTTACTAAAAGGAACTTGCTTTAGCAGGTTCAACATAAACTTGTTCAAGTTCAGAAGAATGTACAATGGTATAAAGATCATTACAAAAAGATGGTTGAAATGGGTCTACCTGAATACCATGGTAAAAAGGGTAATTTCCTTTCCCTAGCATAATATCAACCACTTTTGATCTCAGCAAGGGAAAATTCAAGTAAATTCAAAGGAGCAACTGGGGCACTAAAAGGTCAAACAATTGTTGACCTTCTGGATGGAGATTTATTTCTATTATGGAATTTAAGAAATTTATTTCAAAATTCTCCAATGTATGAATCTTGTACTGAGCTAGAAAAAGATTATAGGAGAATGAATTCATGCAAGTATCCTTCAAATCAAGAATGGGAACGATTTGTGCATCTTCAATGATGTGGCTAACAACTTGGAGAAAAATTAGTGATTCCTTATCTGTCCCTAAGATTTTAGGATTTTAATATTTTGTTTTTGTAATTCTCATCTAGAATTAGGGAATCATAACCAATTTGGTTGCATATTTTGTATCTATAAAAGAACAATGAAAGGATGAGTGAAGGGGACTTTTAGATCTGAGATGTAATTGAATATTTCTAATAGAAAAGAGGTCATTTTGCAGAAATAAAGGAGATTCTTCTTTTCATTTCTTTAAATCATGTTCTTTCTATGTGTTTCCTTTCCATAAGATTATTATTCATCTGTTGTGTTTAAATTGTGAACCATGGAAATTTAGTATTTGGGGACATTTTTGTTGATAGTAGACAGGTTTTTTATTCTTCGTTATATATTCTTGTGACCCTAGGACATGTGTACACCTATGCATAGGAATGCTCAATACTTGGTAATATGTTTGGAGTAGATTTATTGGTTTTATTGATTGTATGGTGCTCTTAATTAAATGCCAATCTCATACCCTCATACATGACAGAATCCGATGGAAATATTGCAATTTTTTCAAACTACTTAAAAGAACTTTGTCAAGGAGTTAACCCAAGGGTTATTTCTGTCCAGTTACATAGGTGGTTCAAAGTGTTTTGAGTTGTTGTTGCCAATGCAGATTTGAGAGGACATTTAGAAAGTTTAATTTTATGGAACAAGATAGCTTAAATTTTAGTCCCAATGAAATCATTAAATTTGGAGTCCAATGAAAGCTTTGACAATGGACCATGCAACATTTTTAAGACACTTCCTTCTGATTGATGAGGTGTAAGGAGGGAAAAAATACTTGTTTGGTTCTAACCAATGTTACAAATAATGTGTTGGAAAATGTGTTCTAACCATTTATTGCTACCAAGCTATACAGATTACCGAAACAACTATTCAGAATTGAATTCTCTATCTTGACTTTCATTAAGATAAAGTTGACTTCTTGGTTGTTACATTGATTAATGTGAAAGTATATCATCTTCCATTTGTAAAATACTTCATGCCTTAATGAAAGTGATAAAGAAGGAATGAATGGATTTTCTCTCATGTCTCACTTTTTTAATGAAAAAGGATTTATAACACAAGAAGCCTATTGTTTCTATGCAATTTCAGTGGCAGGGTGGTATAGATACAATTGGATTTTATCTTGGTGATTACTGAATTAATATTTTGTGCTTCCTCTAGTTTATGTTTTCAATATCAATGATCTTGTTCACTTTCAATATTTTGAAAATAAAGCTTTGGAGATTTCACGGAATTAGTTCAAAATATGGGATTTGTTAAGGATGCAAAATATGGAAATCCATAGTCAATAAGCATTAATTAGATTTGGATATTTAAGTGAAAATATATAGAAACTCGGGTAGGCTCCCACAATGTGTCGGATAATATTCAAACCCTTCAGAGGGAGTGTGAGGCATCTTCCTAAGTTCATTACTACATCAGGAATACTCAAAGATTAATGATGATAATGGTAATAGTGTGGCCTCATATGCACCCTCATTCGTCTCATCATAGTGCATCATCATTGTATATAAGTTACATCAAGATATAAGTTATGAGATGCATAAATTAAAGTTCTAAGTGAAAAAACAATAATATTGAGGTTCTAAATGGCCTATAGAGTCCAAAAATAATCATACTATAATCAAACGACTACATAAATCTGAAGTTTTCTTTCTCTTGTTCAATGGCTTCAACAATTGTTGCCATTTGATGTTTTAAATCAATGAGCACCATTGGAAAGCCTATATGCACAACTGATACCGAAAGAGAATTTTTTTTAGTACTACTCTGGAACTATGACCCTATGAACTATGACCTCTCAAAATATGACCCTATGAACTATGCTCTCTGGAACTATGACCCATGGAATGACCGAACAATGACCTGTGGAAATATGACCTGTGGAAATATGACCTTTGGAAATATTCCCTATGGAACTATGACCTATGGAACAATGACTTGTGGAATTATGACCTTTGGAACAATTACCTCTGGAACAATGACCTCTGGAACAATGTCCTCTGGAACTATGACCCCAAGAACTATGACATGTGGAAATATGACCCCAAGAACTATGACCCGTGGAACTGTGACTAGGGGAACTATCCCCAGGAACTATGACCTCTATAACTTTGACTTGTGGAACTATGACTTGTGGAACTAAACCCTAAGGAACTCTAACCCTAGGAAGTTTGACATGTGGAACTATGACCTCTGGAAATATGACCCCAGGAACAATGATCTGTGGAACTATGAACTTTGGAGCTTTGACCTTTGGAACTATGACCTCTGGAACTTTGACATCTAGAACTATGACCCTATGAACTATGAGCTCTAGAACTATGAGCTCTAGAACTTTGACCTTTGGAATTATGACTTGTGGAATGACCCTAGAGGTCATAGTTCCATAAGTCATAGTTCCACAGGTCATATTTCCATAGGTCATAGTTCTTGAGATTATAGTTCCCAAGGTCACAGTTCCATCGGTCATAGTTCATGGGGTCATAGTACCATAAGTCAAAGTTATTGGGGTCATAGTTCCACATATCATTGTTCCTAATTTCATATTTCCATAGGTCAAAGTTATTGGGGTCAAATTTCCTTGGGGCATAGTTCCCGGGGTCATATTTCCATAGTTCATAGTTCCACAAGTCAAACTACTAGAGGTCATAGTTCCTTGGATTAGTTCCCCTAGTCACAGTTCCACGGGTCATAGTTCTTGGGGTCATAGTTCCACATGTCATAGTTCCTGGGGTCATTGTTCCATAGGTAATTGTTCCATGGGTCATTTGTTCTAGAGTTCATAGTTCCATAGGGCATAGTTCCACAAGTGATAGTTTCACTGGTCATAGTTCCTGGGATCATAGTTCCACAGTTCATAGTTGCATAGGTCATAGTTCCCGGGGTCATAGTTTCATAGGCCATAGTTCCACGTCATAGTTCTTGGGGTCAAAGTTCCACAAGTCATAGTTTCATAGGTCATAGTTCCAGACGCCATAGTTCCACAACCCAAAGTTCGAGAGGTCATAGTTCCACTAGTGATAGTTCCTTCTTTCTCTCTGGGATCCTTTCACAACCAAAAACCCAAAAAAAAACCTAACTCGAAAAGAAGAAACAAGATACAAAACGAGCTTAAATGTATGAATAGGTAGATCAAATAATGAATATTGAACAAGCTTCAAATGTGTTTAACTTAGACCAATGTTCTCATTCATATGACAAAATTGTTCTTGGAAATTGAAAGGTAGATCTTGATCAATAAACCATAAAACCATGAGATGTTATAAAAGTGCTAAATATGCATCCCACATTCACAATGACAAGGGACCATGAGACCATAGCAATTGCATCATTCATTCGTCATATCATCAAGGACAAAGAGTCCTCTCAAATTATTAAATGTGAATGTATGTTTGGGAACATTATACTCGTAAGAATCAACCATCCACAATCTGACAAGTGAGAAGTAAAAATAACCAAGTTTTGGCAGCAATATCAAGAGATAAAGCAAGTTATGTTGCATATGGTATTGGAGCCAGTTTTGAATCTATAGGGTAGAAAAAAAATATGTTGCAGGGGGCATAACTTCCCACTAGAGAGTTGGATCAAGGTTTTGTATTTTTGGTAGAAACTAGACTGAGAGGCACTTCCAATGAGCAGTCACTCATAACTTTAGAATCAATATGAAGGGTGATATATTTACTTCAATTTGTTCTTCTAGATTGGCCCAAAAACAACGTCCATTTATAATATTTCAAATATTATTATATGTTGAAGATAGTGAAAAGTTACCTTGTAGTTGAAACATATGTGGGTATTGGGGACATGTATATGTCATGTATGTTTGACCAACTTTTAGAAGTTGGGTTGGAAATGCATCAAAGTTAGATAAGAATATACATGTTGCTTGAGTTCTAAACTTCTATATGTCAAAATAATTCATGAATTATGAACTTGGAGAATATATTAATGATGGTTATTAAGTAGCTGTTATTTTGTTGCTTAGTGATAGAGAATGACACATTTGTTGGGGATGGTGAGTTATTTAGTGTTTTGTAGCAATTTCCAACATGATGACTTTTACTTTCACAGTTGATATGGAGAGGAATAACTTGACATGTATGTAAGTTTTAAACCCGTGAAGTAAAGCAATGCATATAGATTCTTACGAAAAACAAAAATTAATCAATGGCTCATACACATAGTACACAAAGATTTATACCGGAAACCCTCAACCGGGGAAAACCTTTCAACTCTTCATTATATTAATTTCACCATTCAACATACAATATATACAAGGTTTTTAGGCATTTCGTAGATACCAAAACCCTAATCCCTTAATTCGAGATTAATTTAGAAAACCGCTAAAAATAGAAAAAACCGCAGTTGTCGAATCTGACGTGCCCACACACACACATGCAAAGAATATAACATATACCCAACATTCTCCCACTTGTTGTTTTCTTTGCATCCAGGGGCCCACGGGATTATATAGTCAACAATTCAGGGCAACAATGCCCATTGTTACTCTACACCAAGAGAACTTTTCGGTGCTCACAGACTTTGTCAATGAATCTGCAACATTCTTCAAAGTGTCTACCTTTTCCAGCAACACCTTCTTTTCTTCAACCATGTCTCTCACAAAGTGATATTGAACATCAATATGCTTTGTCATCTAATGATAAGATGGGTTCTTTTCCAAGAAGATTGCACTCTGACTGTCACAATCTAAACTCACTGCTTGTTGTACCAACTCAATACCTGAACACAATCTCTGTAACCATATTACTTCCTTTCTTGCATGAGTGGTTGCCATGTATTCAACTTCTGTAGTTGAGAGTGCCACTACAACTTGTCTTTTTCTCACCCAACTGATTTCTCCTCCAAATAGGTTAAATACATACCCACTTGTAGATCTTCTGCGATCTAGATATCCAGCCCATTTTGCATCAACAAAACCATGTATTTCCACCACTCTGTCTAATCCTAGTCTTCCTTGGTATCACAATCCATAACTGGTAGTTCCATGAAGATACTTGAAGACCCTCTTTATTGTTGTCCAATGCTCCTTCCCTGGTTTTGACATATACCTGCTCAAAACTCCCACTGCATGTGAAACGTTCGGTCTAGTATAGACCATTGCATGCATAAAACTACCAACTGCACTGGAATATGGAACATGGGACATGTCCTCTTCTTCTTCCTGTGTCTTGGGAAACTGATCTGCGGATAAATTTACACCTATAGGAATAGGAACCTTGATCAGTTTACTTCCATAAATATTAAACCTTTGCAATATCGTCTCAACATATTTTCTCTGATTCAACCAGAGTTTCCTATTTGCACGATCTCTTTTAATATCCATTCCCATAATGAAGTTAGCAACACCAAGATACTTCATGTCAAATTTGGAGGATAGCTATGATATCACCTCCTTGATAACATCCATGTTATTTCCTACCAACAACATGTCATCAACATACAACACTACATAAATGAAGTGATTACCAACCTGCTTGGAATATACACAGTGATCATCCCCGCTTCTCACAAATCCCAATCCAAGGATGTATGTGTCAAACGTTTGGTACCACATCCTAGGTGATTGCTTCAGACCATATAGTGACTTATTTAGCTTACAGACCATCTCTTTCTTTCCCTTCACTACAAAGCCTTATGGTTGCTTCATGTAGATTTCTTCTTCCAGATCCCCATGTAGGAATGTTGTCTTCACATCTATCTGTTCCACTTCAAGATCAAAAAAAGCAACAATAGATAAAGGAAATCTAATAGAAGTTAGCTTAGCAACATGAGAAAAAATCTCACCAAAGTGAATTCCCTTTACCTAGGAATAACCTTTTGCTACTAACCGAGCTTTGTATTTCTCCACTTTACCTTGTGCATTAAACTTCTTCTTAAACAACCATTTTCTACCAATAGATTTTCTTCCAAATGGAAACTCAACTATATCCCATGCCTCATTCTTATCCAAAGCATCCATTTCTTCAACCATGACCTTCTTCTAGAGTTCACTATCCTCTAAACTCATTGCTTCCCTGACAGTTCTGGGATCATCATCAGTAATAAATAAAGAAAAATTTGAATAGAAATCAGGTGGACTATACCTTTATGGTTTCCTTTTATCTCTCATTGATCTCCTCAATACTGGGGTATGCGTTTCTTCTTATTCTTTTTCTTCCTCTTCTCTAGATGATTCATATTTTGCATCATCCAACTCAAGCTCTAATTTCTTAGGTTCATCTTGCGTTGGTAGGAATTCATGTTTGGACACATATTTTACCTCTCTGAAAACAACATCTCGACTGTAAACAGTCTTCTTGGTTTCTGGTTTCCAAATCTTATAACCTTTCACACCATCTTTATAACCAATAAAGATACACTTTTCATCCTTTTTATACAACTTACTCCTATTTTCCTTTGGAACATGTACATAAACATCACAACCAAACACATTAAGATGTTGAAGAGAGGGTTTCTTTCTAGACCATACCTCATGTGGAGTTTTATCATCCAACGCTGATGAAGGTGATCGATTGACCAGGTAATATGCTATACCCACCGCCTCTACCTAGAATTCTTGTCCTAAATCGACACCGCTGAGCATGCCCCTTTATTTTTCCATCAGTGTCCTGTTCATCCTTTCTGCAACTCCATTCTATTGAGGAGTGTACGAAGTAGTCTTCTACCTTTCTATACCACAGTTCTTACATAATTCTTTGAATTCATTTCCGCATAATTCTCCACCATTATCTGTTCTCAATACCTTTATTTTCTTCTCTGTCTGATTTTCTACCAGAGCCTTAAACTCTTTAAATTTATCAAATACTTCAAATTTCTTTATAAGAAAATAAATCCACGTGTTCCTTGAGAAATCATCTATGATTGAAACATAATAGACAGATTTACCTAGGGATGGAACCGGAACAGGTACAAACACATCATTATGTATCAACTCTAAGATCCCCTTTGCTCTTGTAGCACTAGATGGGAATCTTACTCGATTTTGTTTACCATATATGCAATGTTCACAGAAATAAAAATCCAGAGTGAAATTAGACATACCTTCAACCATACCTTTACCGTGTAGTGTTTGAAGGCCCTTTTCTCCAATATGCCCCAGTCTTTGATGCCACAACATGGTATTCTTTTCAGGGACATTATTGGTCTTTTCTCCTTCATCTCTCTGCTCAGGGACAACATAATTATTACATCCATTAGTATAAGTGCTTCCCAATAACTTATATAGATTTCCACACCAAACTCCCCTCATCAACACCATTGCCCCTTGTACCATCTTTCAAGTGCCCTTTCCCATTACAGTATCCACTCCTGCATCATCCAACTTTCTTACAGATATTAGGCTCCTGGCTAGTTTTGGAATGTGCAAAACCCCAGGGAGATTTCTAATCCTTCCATCTTTTAGTAGCAACTCAACCCTTCCACGTCCCATGATTCTGGATGTTGAGTCATCTCCAAGTAATACATCACCACCATCGTCTTTTTCATATTCAGAGAACCACTCCCTGTGAGGGTTCATATGGTATGGCACACTTGAGTCGATCAACCATACATCACGGTATACATGTGTACCTGTAGATGCCAAGTAAACATCACCTCCTTCTTCAGTGGAGGTTTTCGCCTCTGTGGAAGAGGTACTATCAGATCCCTTTGGTTTATCAACCTTCTTAGACTTGCAATATTTCTTATAATGCCCTATTTTACCACACTTCCAACATTTCCTCAAAGATTTTCCTGGAGACTTAGATCTACCTGTAGATTTAGATATTCCCCCTGAAGACTTACCAGGATTCATGTCTTGGGTACGACCTCTTACAAATAA
This sequence comes from Picea engelmannii, assembly GCA_009831015.1. NCBI lineage: Eukaryota > Viridiplantae > Streptophyta > Pinopsida > Pinales > Pinaceae > Picea > Picea engelmannii. Next base: position 1,439,344 of record ML783379.1, on the reverse strand, counting down.
AGCATCTGTGTTATGACCATCCATGATTTTCCACCTCATCTCTTCAGATAACAAGGATGAAACTACATCCTCATACTTCAATGTAGATTGAGTGGTACTACCAATTGCTACAACAAGATTATCCCAAGAGTCTGGAAAAGAACATAACAAAGTAATACACTTATATTCTTCTGCAATCATAATATTAACAGATACGAGTTGACTTACCAGAGTATTAAAGGCATTTAGATGTTCCATCACAGAATCTCCATCTTCCATCCTAAGATGATACAACTTCTTTTGAAGAAACAACTTGTTTACCATGGACTTGTATTGATACAAAATCCCTAACTTATCCCATAGTTCCTTGGCTGTAGATTCTCCCAAGATATTCAACAATGTCGAATCTACTAGGAAAAGTCAAATAATACTCCTTGTTCTTCTTTCCAACTTTTCCCAATCTTCCTTCGACATACCAGTAGGTGGTGTACTAGTAGGTTGTGTACCAGTCGTTTGTGTTCCAGTAGGCTGCGTACTAGTAGGCTGTGTACTAGGATCCACAACAATCCATTGTTCGTTTTCTACAATAAGGTCCTCCATCTTCAGCTTCCATAGCTCAAATTTTTTACCGCTGAACTTCTCTATTTCGATTCTATGAGAGCTCGCCATTCCTCTTTCTACACTCGAATAACCACTACAAAATCTCCCACTAAACCCAGGTTTATCACAGACCCAAGATAAAATTGATCTATCAAGACCGAGCAAAACCCTCAGCAACAAAGGCATCCCTCTGAAGCCAAAAACGAGCTATGATACCACATGTAAGTTTTAAACCTATGAAGTAAAGCAATGCATATAGATTCTTAAGCAAAACATAAATTAATCAATGGCTCATACACATAGTACACAGAGACTTATACCGGAAACCCTCAACCGGGGAAAACCTTTCAACTCTTCATTATATTAATTTCACCATTCACCATACAATATATACAATGTTTTTAGGTATTTTGTAGATACCAAAACCCTAATCCCTTAATCCGGGATTAATTTAGAAAACCGCTAAAAATAGCAAAATCCGCTAAAAATAGAAAAAACTGCAATTATCGAATCTGACGCACCCACATACACACATGCAAAGAATATAACATATACCCAACAATGTACATGTTGTAATTTTTGATGATCTGGTTGTGAGATCATAAATTTGGTAACATCATTCCTACATTATTCTACTTATCATTGGGATATTGTATCTAGATGCATATTTCTCTAAATCTAGTTGTAATCTGGTTGTATGCTCTTATAATTATTCATGACAATTATAACCTTCATAGCTATTGGAATTTATTTGTGTAATTTACCTTGGTAGATATTTGAAGTTTGAGACAACAAAGAGAGGGTTATTTTCATCTGTATGCTTCAGCCATTGATGCAGGAGCATCTGATCCAAGTTTTAATTCATTGACCTAATGGTCAATTACTTTTACCAAAGAGGGTTGGCCCTCTTAATTTTATTTAAATTTGTAATAATTGTATCGAATGCCTCCATAAGGCATCAAGAAGACTTAATTAGTTGTTATATGTGATTTGTTTGTTTAATTTAGGGATTTTGATTGATTTTAGGGATTTATCATATTTTTAAGGGTTTGGCTGTGGTTACTCGGGATTGAGCTGCCAATATTGGTTTGAGACTATAATGCTATGTTATGTGATTGTAATAGAGTAGAGAGACTGAGGATTAGTGTGAAAGCGAGGTTTCGTGTAATCAGAGTTGCAAAGAACTGTGTTTGGTTTTATTGAATTCCTAATTTATGAATGTAGGAAAATTGATTCTTTGTGATTATCTTATGAAATTTGTGTATTAAACTTGGTGTTTTATCGTGTGTGAACTGGGTACAAAATTATGGTGCATGGTAATTATCGTAAATAATTTGTGTAAAGGATTGTTTATCATCCTTAGATCAATGATCCCTATTCTTCTCGCTTTGGAAGGTTCATAAACTAATTGGTGTTGCAGGGTTATAAAACCTATAAATCCTTGTGATCATACACATACACCGTCATATTGGGATCCATTAATTTTATCTCTCAGATCATAGCCTTCGTGAACACACAAGAGGGTTGATCCAACATCGTCAGATCTGAACAGGAGCAAAATCAACGGTGGATATCAACATGCACACCATGAATTTGTGAGGTAAATAAAGATTGAGGAAAGAGAACTTTTACATCCAGATTGTTCATTCATAGTATCGACATGTTGTAATCCTGTCGATGCACATTATAAAGACCCGTTAACCCACCTTCAACTTATGTCGCGCGAGTCGTTCATCTCAACTCATGATTAATTCATGACCGTCGATTCAGGAGAAGGGAAAAGAGCTAAAAAATCTCAATGCTCAATCACCGCCCATGGTCATATGTTTGTAAATATCCTAGGCACTTCTGCAAGTGGAGTTTACACACACAACAAAATTTAACTTTGTCGGGAAGGATTTCACACCAGATCACAAGGGGTAATTTTTATGTGTGATGAATTTGATCATTCAGGGCATCATCCATATTTCCCATTTCCCCTTAATAAGAAAGCCTCCCTTTGAGCCAATTTTGACCCCATATGCCCCCTACAAATTATAGGTACTACGAGGGGGGTGGGGATATCTTTTCCTTTGAAGACTTTGTTGAAGAACTTTTTGAAGATCTATAAGAAGATTTTTGGAGACATTTTGCATACTTCTATACTCTGAATACATTAAATAAATCACCTGAAGGAACTTGAACAACAAAATTCAAAATATCAGCTTCAAAATTATCAGAGAGACCAGGGAAGTTGTATGTCTTGAGAAGAAGTTGAAAATTTTGACTGAAGGATATCATGTATGAAAAGGTTGTATTCCAAGTTCAAATATCATTTCTTTCAAGTACTGCATAGGTTGACACAATTGCTACCCATCCCGAGGATGTTAATTTGCAATCATAATATGGCCACATTCATATTTTGTTATTTGTTTTTTGATACCACTGGACAAAGAGAAATTGGTGTTAGTATTTAGCATATATAACATTCATCTCAAGTTTAAGAATGTTAGAGATGCACTTCAAGCAACTTTTGGTAAATTCATTGATAGTTTCAATTTGTATGTTTCTTCAAGATGATAATTGTCCTTCCGGCATAAGACATTCATTTATAAAATAGATCCCTCCAAAGACATAGGAAAAGGGTATCCTTATTGAGAACAAGATTACAGACTGGATAATTTTCGATACTAGTTCATGTAAAAGGCTTTACTCCCTTTTTTTCATTGAATATTACTTTTAGGAAGTGATTCAAATGATTGCATATTTCATGTAATCTGATGTAATGCAGGTATTTGAAACATAGAAACATAGTTCTATTATTTTGGAGTTTCATCCCTCGAAATGGATTAGAGTTTAAGAAAATGATGAATACAGTCACAATACAAAATAATATCTTGGTCTCCCATTCACAATTGGTTATAAGTTCTAATACAAAACATTCTAGTTGTATACACTATGGTGACATTAACAACATATTTTCAATTGCCATATTTGATTTTCTAACTTCATGTAGAGTATTTGAATTGGTGACAATACTTAGTTTGGTCACGAGGATGGGAATTAAACACAACTCTTTGCCAGAGTTTAAAAGTTGGAAAAACACTTGTCATGGAATATTTTTGTAAAGTTGGTTTTGTTATTGTATATGACCATGGAATATATAGCAATAAATATGGTAGCATCCATATGATAAAGATGTTTGAAAACACCTTATGGTATCATATGGTTTACATTAGAAAGGAATGCAAAAAATGTGCCCTCTGCAATTATAAGGCCAAAAATTTAATATCAACAAATATTTTTCACAAGTTCCACATAGTGATGCCAAAGTAAATATAGTTGATCCTTGCATATAGAATATTAGATTGATATTATCAAAAATACATGAAACAATAACTATCAATTCGGTCAAGGATTAATGGAGATTGCCCCGAGAGGATGAAGTTAAGCTCTACAAAATGACTAATAAAATTCTACATTCCACTGCTTATTCTTCTTACGCTGTGAAAATCTCTCATTCCAACTTTATCCTCTCTCTTCTGCAACAATTTTTAAGGTATATTGAATTCCAAGCATCATGCCCTTCAATCCACATAAGTAGATATGAGCTCCATTATCCAAAAGCTCAAAAATTTCATCATTGTAGACCTCAATCTTGTCTTGCACATGCATCTTGCCCCTTATTTTGTTATTATGCTCTCTACTCAATGCAGTGTCATACCTAAAGTTCTTAGGGTACTGCTTTGTATACTCTGTAATCTCATCATGGTAGAGAAGACTATCAATGTTAGTGACTCCCAAGAAAATCCAAGCAAGTCCTCCAAATTTGAAGGATGGAACATCCTCCATAAACTTTCTCTGTAGTTATCCCTTAAAAGGAGAGATGAGGATATTAGTGTGGTTGTTGCAAGTATTACCAGCCAAAGAAACATAAAACATACTTTAATACAAAGAAAGTAAATTCATTTTAAACATATTATAGATATTATAATGCATCAACATAAAACAATATATTTAAATGTGAAAAACTAGGTAGATATTGTAAAGTATCAACAAAAAGTGTTTACACTTATTTTTCCTTATAGTGCGTGTGCACAATAGATTGCGAATAGAATGATGAGTGACAATAATTGAATTTCCCACCCTTTGCTTCATCTGGGGTGAGAAAGGTCCTTTTACAACCCTTGCTGTGTGTTTTTCTATGCATATTTCTATTTTACGACATAGAAGATTCTTTAATATCACCCTCATTTACCACACTTTTGACCTCTCCATGACTTACCACAATTATTTCCTCTCCATCACTATGATTGTCTTCAATAAACAAAGTTGTTTCTTTCCCATCAAGAATAGTTTTATTGGATCTTCACCACATTTATAATATGGATGCAAGTCCACTAAAAAATCAAATAGGTCATCTAATTCCATAGGAGTCTTATCAAAAATTGGTGGGCATAAAGGAACACTGTCTGGTGTCATATCAAATATTGGCCTAGAACATTGCCCATAAGAACACTGAATAATGTCACCAATATGAAATTTCTCATTTTATTTACCGATGTTGTTTGGTGTCTTATCATACTAAGCCTCTAAACTTTGCTCGAGACAAGGAATGGTGCCAATACTATCAATTGTCTAATTTTCTTCAACAACATCTGGTGTATTTTCATATAATGGGTTTCAAATTTGATCAGCAGAAGTATCAAACTTTGGTGAATTAAAAGGAATTTCAACATTTTCACCAAGATGACGAATTTGAATCATTCCTTCCCCCTCTATAACACCTTCATCAATCCATTCCTACATATATGATGAAGATGGATCACTAATAGATACAATACTTCCCTACATATATTCAAATAAATACATCCGTTGTTAGAAAATATCTCCATAAAAGGGGTTTTCAGTTACTTCTTTGTAGACTTATGTAACAAAACATGTAGTAGCTTACAAAACGTACACTAGGTGACTCTTCAACATATAAGATATCATCACCTCTATATTGGGAAGAGGTAGAAAAATTTCTTTGTTGCAAGAAAAACATGCTAAAAAAAAGTGATTTTATTAAATACCATGTAGTATTGAATTTATATCCAAAAAAAATACAAATTTGAATAGCTCTTATTGGTGGTGACTCATCAAACATCTCACGTAGTATACTCCAATTTTTGTCCTTAATGATTCTGTTGTGAATATTCTTTTTTAATGCCATTTTTTTCCTTTGATTGAGCGTCATATTCGTAAACACGTCTTCTAACACGTTCCAAGTCATTTTCACTCAACTCTTCAGCACACTTCACCCCCCTATAAAATGAAAACAAAAATCATACATCAATAAAACATAATTTAATGAAAATATTTGAAAATAAAATGTCATTAAAAAAAAACTTACTGCTTTTGAACCTCTTTTTGAATGGCGGTAGTCTCAAAAGTCTTTCTATTCTTCTTATAAAAATATTCAATGTCATAATTTTTTCGATACCGATCTCTTTCCAATTTGGATTGAGATCTAATCTTGTACCGAGAGCCATGTGGGGCGCCAAAATGCAATGTTATGGGTCCCCAAGAATGTACTTATTTTCTATGTTTATTAAATGTACTACACTTGCTACGTCGCAACCCATTGCATTCATTAGCCAAACAATACAAGTAGTTGTACCCATTGTTGTCCTTAAAGACTCTATAATTTGAATCTTCCTGAAATAGTTACCTAGTGATATATTTAGTTCATGTAATACATTGTGACACTAATAAGACCATATTATCTATCCAGTAAATAAATAAATAATCAAAACTTCAATTGTTTAGAGAAAATAAAAACATGTACTACAACCATCTTATTCAAAGATGCGATTTTTATCCAACTTTTGCAGCAAGACAATAACCTAAAAAAACAATCATGTATATATCTTAGTAAATGTTAGGCAAAATAATCAAATTCTATAGTAATAATTTTTTTCATGCAGAGTGACACCCCATGTAGAATTAGTAGGTCTTAGTCTATATAACTTACTTGCAATAAGTTAAAACTTCATAGCCTTCTAATTGAATCTCCTCCTCCCCAAAATTAAAAAAAAATACAAAACACTTCTACAACTTGCAATAAACTCGAATTGATATAAACTAAACAACAAAGTAAAGAAGTAAAAATATGTTTCAGTTGCAAATCTTCATAAATATACTTATATTCCTTGAACTTATTATTTATGTTTAAATCTCCCATGGAAACTTAGCATTATAACTTGTGCATTTGGTAAACAAGGTAAGAATGGACATATTTAGCAAATTTATCAACAACGTTGAATTTGTAACAGGTGGATTGGAGGATGCACTAATATTGAAATCTAATTAAACATAATTAGGAGAGGCTCGACTTGCAAGGAGAGAGAAGCCACAGACTAGGAGAGGCTCGGTTTTCTAGTTCGAGGCAGCAACAGGTCCTTGGGTCTCGACCTGCAAGGAGGAGGAGAAATCACAATTTTGTGGACAATAACAGTTCTATTGGATAGTCTTTTGAGGGTTGGAACATGTTTGTTACAGTCAACAGTTTGAGGCAGATTTGAGGTTGTTATAGGATTGTTACAACCAATCAAGAGGGTATTTTTTAAGGTTGAATAGCTAGCCACAGGTTGTGTGAAAAATGAAAAGTTTTGAGTCCTAGTTAGAGGAAAAATGACCCATGGCACCACTCAAGTGAAAAATAATTGGTGTGTAAATGTATGGAAAAACATAAGTGCCAACCATCCATTACATGTCCATCTCCTTAGTTGTTTGGATAGACAAGAAATGGCAGATTCTAAGGTTGCAATTTTTTTTCTTTTACATAGGGTATCCCTTAATTCTCATTTTGCAATCTGGTTTGTTAAATTTCCCCATCAAGATTTTAATGCAATGCCCTTCCCCCAACAAATACACAAAGAAATGGCATGAAGAAGAAATAACTCTCTACAAAACTCAAAGAGGAAATAAAGGAACTTAGAATAATGATAGAGGACCTGCAAATGAGTCTGCTAGCAACAATCTAAGACATTCAAGAAGATATTCAACGCAGTGTTGCAAAACTCTTCAACTTCCCTCATTTTTTTTGACTTTTTTTTCTTTCAAAGCTTTTCACGTTGTTTCATGTCCAAGTTTACGTTTGTTGGGTTTTGCACATTTTGTTTTTATATATGAAAACAAAGATGAAAACTCAGTGTTATATTTAGTTCCAACAGTAAATAGGTAAGGAAATGCATGCAGTACAACATTATTCATCTCACATAAACAAAATTAACCCTTGATTTTACTTCCAAGTCATTGATTTTACATCAAAATACTATATATATATATATATATATATATATATATATATATATATATATATATATATATATATATATATATATATATATATATATATATATATATATATATATATATAT
>ML783379.1:1385439-1410226 GCA_009831015.1 Picea engelmannii | reverse complement strand
AAGGATAATAAATTATCACCAAAGTACTATGGCCCTTATAAGGTGTTGCAAAAGATTGGTACTATGGCATACAAATTGGAGCTGCCTGCATCTTCACGAGTACACCCAGTTTTCCATGTTTCATGATTAAATAAGGTTATAGGTGACAAGATCCCAGTTCAAACTATATTTCCAGAACTTGATGAGGAAGGAAAAATCATATTGGATCCTGAAGCCATCACTGACACAAGAATTCACCAGCTGAGGAATATATCCATTTCAGAGTATCTCATTAAATGGAGGAAACTATCGGCTGAAGATTCCACTTGAGAAGATGAGTCTTTTATACAGAAGCATCCAGATTTACTCAAGCGTTGTGGGCAACACTTGTCTCAAGGGGAGGGGCATGTTAAGCCCTAATATTGGCTCATTACCCCTTAATTAGGGCATATTATATTAGTAATCTTATTTTATTTATGTTGGCTTTAGGCCATTAGTTGTAATTATACCTCCTAGTCTCCTATATATACCAAGGAGACATTTTCATTCTGAATCATCTTGTACTTGAACATTTAAGTGGGGTAAAAGGAGGTTTCCCCCTCGAAGAGGCTTATTATCTGAAATTATCTCTTTTTCAAGGCGTTGAGTACTTTTTCTGAGGTTTTTCTATGCTATATTGATATTTGGTTCTTAACATCCTACCTTTGATGGTGAGCATAAGAAGGATGAAGATGCAGAGACTTGGTTGTTGGGTATGAGGAAGTACTTCTAGCTGCATAATTATTTTGTGCAGGTAGAATGGAGAATTTCTATTCATCAACTAAAAGGAAAAGCATCAATGTGGTGGGATTAGTTCATGCAAGTGAAACAAATTAACAAGAAGAAGGTTACTTGGAGGGAGTTCAAGAGGTTTTTTCAAAAGAAATAGTTAAACAAGAGATACTATGAAAAGAAAATGAAGGATGTAACACCTTGTTTTCCCCAGTCTGTAAATATAATTATAACTGGAAAAGAGACTATGGAAGAATAAATATGTGTGAATCTCTGATTTGATGAACCGTTGTATAAAAAGTTCAATGTATGTATCTTATGTTATTAATAGAAAATGGATAATGTTGCATAACTACTGAAAGTGGGGGTTTTCCAAGATAGACCATGGATGCTATGAGAGAGATGGTGAGGGGAACTAGAAATGGTTGAGATGACCCCCACCAAACTAGTACCTTACTGGATTTAATGACTCAGAACAATCCTCTGACTCAGATATGAATTACCAGTCATAGTGGTATTTGGAAGATTCCTCCTCAATATTTAATGAGGATATGGGGCAAAGTACCCATTTGTGATACTTCCAGACCTGGACATGAGCTAAGGATTCAGACCCAAGAAAACCTGCTGAGAAAGGCAGGAAAGAGGTAATTTGTGGGACAGAGGCAGGAGAACAGGAGAACTGTGAAGAGTGTAGAGTCAACAGAGTAATATCGAGAAGAGAAAAGATCATTTTTTAAGCTCTCTGGCTTGAGAAATAATTGGGAAATAAGTTTGTTCTGGACTTAGGAAGTTGACGGCGGGGTTTTTCGTTAAAAGATGATAAAAGAGGCTGACGAGTGACTGTGGAAGTACTTGAATAGGCCTCCTTTCTTTGTTGGGTATGTGTTATATTTTTTGCATGAGTAGTTAGAGGGGGGGAGAGCTAACTATAAGGGGGTGGAGCCCCCCACGCGAGAGTTCGGGGGCATCGCCCCTGAAAAAAAATTTCTGCCTTGGGACAACATTATATTTAGGTGGTTTTTTGGCACATGGTTTCTTTGCCGATGGTTTTCTATTTTCGATTAAGGAATTAGGGTTTTGGACTAATCCAGGTCATTGGGTTAGGTTTTTGGATGCTGCTGGCTCCTATATGTATTTTGTATTGTAAACATTGTAACATGATGAGTAATATAGAATATGTTGGTTTTCCTGGTTTGGGTTTCCAGGGGAAAACTCTCTGTGTAATGTTTGTATTTGCCATTGTATCTTTTCTATTTCTTTACTAAATATATGTTTGTAGTAGATATTGTACAAGGTTATAATTTACATTTGGTATTAGAGATTTATTGGCTTCAGGTGGTCAAGGGTTTGGCTCGGGACTGTGATAAGCCTTGTTACAGTGGGAGATTTGCAATATTGTTTTTTTAGGTGAAAAGAAGTGGCAAGCAATTCAAAGATGGAGATAGAGAAGTTTAATGGGAAATGTTTTGAGTTGTGGAAGCTCAAGATGGAAGATCTATTGGTGGACAAAGATCAGTGGATCGTGGTAGATCTAGGTACTGCACCTACAGGAACTTCTGCAGATGACTAGAAAAATTTGGATTGGAAGACAAAGAGCACAATCCGACTGTGTATCTCTGATTCAGTATTATTGAATGTGTCAGAGGAAGTTATAGCCAAGGATTTATGGGAGAAGTTGGGGAAGTTGTATCAGTATAAGTCCCTGGTAAATAAACCATTCCTGAGAAAGAAGTTGTATAACTTGAGGATGAGAGATGGAGACTCAGTGGCAAAACATTTGAACACCTTCAATACTGTGGTAAGTCAGTTAGTATCTGTTGAGATTAAAATTTCAGATGAAGATAAATGTATCAGTTTGTTGTGTTATTTACCAGACTCGTGGGATAGTCTGGTTGTGGCCATAGGTAGTAATACAAATTCCTTGAAGTTTGAAGAAGTGGTCTCATCCTTGTTGTCGGAGGATATGAGACAGAAGAATATGGAAGGACATAACACAGACACATTATTTGCAAGAGGACGTTCCCAGGAAAGAAATAGATCTAATTTCTCAAGTGAGAGATCTAAGTCTAAGGGTAGATCTAAATCTCACGGAAAGTTTGCGAGGGTATGTTGGAGATGTGGAAAATAAGGGCACTACAAGAAGCAGTGTAGATCCAAAGTTGAGAAAAATAAGGGATATGAAGAATCTTCATCTATAGAAGAAAAGACCTCCAAGGAAGAAGGAGGGGATGTGTAATTGGCCTCTTCAAGCACACATGCAAATCATGAGGCATGGTTGGTTGACTCTGGTGCATCCTTTCATATGACTCCCCACATGGAGTGGTTCTGCGAATATGAAAGGTATGATGGAGGTAATGTGTTCTTAGGTAATGATTCGACAACCAGAATCATAGGAAGAGGAAGGGTAAAGTTGAGGCTCATAGATGGAAGGATTATAACAATGCCTAGTGTTCTACATATCCCAGGTTTGGCCAGAAATTTGATTTTTGTAACCAAAATGGACAATGCAAGGGTAAAAACAATATTTGAAAAGGAAACCTACAGGATGGTTCGAGGAGCAATGGTGTTGTTGAGGGGAGTTCGGTTTGGAACTCTATATAAGCTTCAAGGAATCACTATTATTGATGGGTGTAATAGTTCCATTGTTCCTGATATTGGAGTTGAAGAAGAAATAAATCCTACAGTCTCTGGAGAAAAGGTTATGTTGTGGCATCAAAGACTGGGGCATATCAGAGAGAAGGGTCTTCGACTACTACACGGTAAAGGTATGGTTGAAGGTATGTATAACTGCTCTCTGGATTTTGATTTCTATGAACATTGTCTATATGGGAAGAAGAATTAGGTAAGATTCCCCTCTGGTGCAACGAGGGAAGAAGGAATTTTACAGCTAGTTCACAGTGATTTTTTTGGACTTGTGTCGGTCCCATCATTGGGAAAATCTGTTTACTATGTCTAATTTATAGATGACTTCTCAAGGAAGACTTGGATATATTTCCTCGGGAAGAAATCTGAAGTCTTTGACAAGTTTAAAGAGTTTAAGGTTCTTATTGAGAATCAAACAGAGAAAATAATTAAGATGTTGAGGACAGATAATGGCGGAGAGTTTTGCGGAAATGAATTTGAATAATTCTGTAAGAAGTGTAGTGTAGCAAGGCAGAATACTACTCCATATACACCTTAGTAGAATGGAGTTGCAGAAAGGATGAACAGGATGCTGATGGAAAAAGAAAGGTACATGCTCAGTGGTGCCGGGTTAGGGCAAGAATTCTGGGTAGAGGTTATGGGTACTGCATGTTACCTGGTCAACAGATCACCCTCATCAGCGTTGGACGACAAGAATCCACAAGAGGTATGGACTGGTAAGGAACCTTCTCTCACACATCTCAAGGTTTTTGGTTGCGATGCATATGTTCATGTTCCAAAGGAAAACAAGAATAAGTTGGATAAGAAGGCTGAAAAGTGTATATTTATTGGATATAAAGATGGTCTCAAAGGTTATAAGCTTTGGAACCCAGAAACTAAAAAGGTAGTGTATAGCCAAGATGTGGTATTTAGTGAAATGAAGGATGTTGTTAAACAAGAATCCCTACCAAGTAAGGAATAACCAGAGAAGATATAGTTTGATTTAAAGGATGATGAATCAGACTCTGTAGAAGAACATGAATCAGAAGAAGAAGATCCTCATACTCCAGTATTGAGGAGATAATATCAAGAAAGAAGGTTGTCGGAAAGGTACAGTCCATCTGATTTCCGTTCAAAATTTGGTTTGTCTATTACTGATGATGATCCTAGAACTGTCAGGGAGGAAGTGGATTTAGAGGATGGAAATATCTGGAAAAGGGCCATGGATGAAGAAATGGAATCTTTGGATAATAATGCAGCTTGGGATCTAGTGGAGTTGTCAACTAGAAGAAATATCATTGGAAACAAATGGGTATTTAAAAAGAAAGTGAATGCAGAAGGAAAAGTGAAGAAATACAAAGCTCGATTAGTAGCAAAGGGTTATTCCCAGGTCGAGGGAATTGATTTTGGTGAGATTTTTTCTCCTGTTTCCAAGTTAACCTCCATAAGATTTATGTTATATGTTGCTACTGCATTTGATTTTGAAATAGAACAAATGGATGTGAAGACAACATTCCTACATGGGGATCTGGAAGAAGAAATCTATATGAAGCAACCAGAAGGTTATGTTGTGAAGGGAAAGAAGGAGTTGGTAAACAAGCTGAAAAAGTCCCTGTATGGTTTAAAACAATCACCAAGAATGTGGTATAAAAAATTTGATACTTATATGTTGGAACTTGGCTTCACAAGAAGCAAAGAAGATCATTGTGTGTATTTTAAATTAATTGGTGATCGTTTGATTTATTTGGTCTTATATGTGGATGACATGTTGCTGATAGGAAACAACAAGGAGATTATCTAGGATGTGAAAACTCAGTTGTCCTCTAAATTTGACATGAAGGATCTCGATGCTTCAAATTTCATTTTGGGCATGGAAATTAAAAGAGATCGGAAAAAGAGGAAACTCTGGTTAAATCAGAGAAAATATGTCGAGACAATATTGCAGAGGTTTAATATGCAGGAATGTAAACTGATCAAGGTTCCTATTCCTGTTGGTGTAAAGATATATGCAGATCAATGTCCCAAGACACATGAACAAGAGGAGAACATGTCTCATGTTCCATATGAGAGTGCAATTAACAATTTGAGTATGCAATGGTATGTACTAGACCATACATTACACATGCAGTGGGAGTTTTGAGCAGGTATATGTCAAACCAGGGAAGGAGCATTGGACAACAGTAAAAAGGGTTTTCAGGTATTTGCGTGGCACTACTAGCTATGGATTGTGATACGAAGGAAGACCAGGATTGGATAGAGTGGTGGATATACATTTCTTTGTGGATATAGAATGGGCTGGAGATTTGGATTGTAGGAGATCTACAAGTGGGTATGTGTTTAACCTGTTTGGAGGAGCAATAAGTTGGATGAGCAAAAGACAGGCTGCAGTGGCACTTTCAACTACAAAAGTTGAATACATAGCAACCAATCATGCAAGTAAGGAAGAAGTATGGTTACAAAGATTGTGTTTAGGTATTGGGTTGGTACAATAATCTGTAAGGATAGAGTGTGACATTCAGAGTGCAATTTGTCTGGCGAAGAACCTTGCTTATCATTCAAAGACAAAGCACATTGATGTTCAACATCACTTTGTGAGAGACATGATTGAAGAAAATAAAGTATCATTGATGAAGGTGGACACTTTGAAGAATGTTGCAGACTCATTAACAAAATCTGTGAGCATTGAGAAGTTCTCCTAGTGTAGAGGATCCATGAGCATTGCTGCCCTGGATTGTTGACTATGTAACCCTGTATGCAAAGAAAACAACAAGTGGGAGAATGTTGGGCATGTGTTATATTATTTTCATGAGTAGTAGTGTTTGAGCGTATGCATCGATAGTGAAGGGGGGTTAGAGCGGGGTGTAGGGGGGTGGAGCCCCCCGTGCGGGGGTTTGGGGGCAGCGCCCATGAAAAAAAAAAATCTGCATTGGGACCGCATTTTTTCTGCCTCGGGACTGCATTATATTTAGGTGGTTTTTCGGCACATGGTTTCTTTTCCGATGGTTTTCTATTCTTGGTTAGGGAATTAGGGTTTTGGACTAATCCAAGTCATTGGGTTAGGGTTTTTGATATTGTTGGCTCCTATATATATTTTGTATTGTAAACATTGTAACATGATGAATAATATAGAATATGTTGGTTTTCCCGGTTTGGGTTTCTAGGGGAAAAATCTCTGTGTAATGTTTGTATTTTCCATTGTACATTTTATGTTTCTTTACTAAATATCTGTTTGCAGTAGATATTGTACACGGTTATAATTTACATTCTTGGTACATAGAAAATTGTTTGCTAAGTTCTTGTGGGGGGAGGAGAGAAACCTTCATCCATGAATTTCTTGGAGAAAGAAGAAAAAGTTTCTCTCAGAGCATCATGGTCTAGCTCGAGGGAGGCCAATAGTAAATCCTTCAAGAGTGGTTGTGCCTATGGTTGGGAGGAAACATACACGCCTTTCAGTAGTCACTTCATGAAATCTGGTTTTCTGATAAGTATCTTCATACTCCGCATAATGAAGTGAATGTGATGATTGAATATATTTATATGTCTATGACTGAGATCTGTATTAAATGGTTAAGTTATAAATATGCATTATATATCTATGAATTTGTGCCTTTAAATGAGCATATGCTTGACTCAACTAAGAATTTAAAGAGTTGTAAGGTGTAATCCTACAATAGTGTTAGGGAAATATTTATTGAGATGTTTAAGTCCTATCGGCCTCTGAAATCTACCCTCACAGGAAATCCAGGTTCAAACCATGTGGAAGGGGGATGACTCCTTCCGATATTTCACCTGCATGATCGAGGGATCATGCCCATGTCCTTAACCCATTACGACTAAAGGAATTAGTGTGTAAACCACAAGAGTTTCCAAAGGACCCATGTGACCAAGGTCTGGGAACCCTGTGCTAGGCCCAAAATAATTTAATCCTTTTGGCTTCAGAACTCTGGGAGTTCAAAACTCCAGAGTGCTTCGACCCTACTGTTTATAAATCGGCCGAAGGCAACTGATAGTTACGGTTACCCACAAGGTTAATTGGTGCCTGGCAGTTTCCTTATCTGGGACAATTAGACTTTCCCACCATTAAACCTTGATCCACTCCATTATCACGAAGTAACGTGAAACACCGATGTAAGAGTATTCGGTAGCCCCTTGGTTATTGGATCCACATTGAGGAAACTTTGGCAAAGTCCCACTTCATAGGAACGAGGATGATATATCATCAAACTCCTCGAACGTCGAATTCACGAAGTAATGAGAGCCATAGATATGGAAATCCATTGGAAAGCACTATGATCCATTAGATTGAACTTAGTGAAGATGTAGCACTAATAACTTCAACGAAGTCCCACTTTGGGAGATTAGAGGTTCTTTAATGCCAAAAATTCCAAATGTCGAAGCCACAAAGTGTTAAGAGAAATAGATCTAAGAACCTGTAACTCCTACCCAGGTGACTGAGGCTATGACCATGCTTAATTCTTTAGGCACTACCCTCCTATTGAGGATCGATGGTCCTGCTTGAACCAGTGAGGAGATCTATGATCAGGGACAATTGTGGAGTCCCATCTAGCACAACGTTTATCTCCTTCCCCGATTTATGTAATGGAAATTGCTCGCTTGTGGTGGAATCGACACTAACCATTGATCATGTTGAATCTACAAATCAATGATCTAGGAGGATTGTGGAGGTTAAACTTGCATGGATTTCAATTTTACCCTTGATCTCCACAATTTCTCCCCACCGTAGATCTAAGGATGCACTAGGATCTCTCCTGACCGTTAGATCTAGTACCCTAGACTTCGAGAGTTCATCACTCTGGAAGGAAGTATGGTTCAAGGTGAGGGAACCTCCAAACACCGAAGTTTTGAAGTGATAGGAGCCGTACATCTGAGGATGCATCAATATACCTCATGATATTTAGATCTAGTACTTGATACTTCAGGAGTTTGGCACTCCAAAAGGAAGTATGGTTCAAGGTGAGGGAACCTCCGAACACCAAAGTTACGAAGTGATAGGAGCCGTAGATCTGAGGACCCTTTGGGATCTCCCCTAACTGTTGGATCTAGACTGTATTCGATACTTCGGCGAAGTCCTAATCCGAGAGACAAGGAGTGTGGAGTGGGTAAACTCCCCGAATGTCAGAGTTGTGAATAAATGTGAATCGTAAATATAGATACCCTTTGGGATCTCTCCTGGCCATTAGATATTGGTCATGGTCAGTCTAACGTTGACCACTCTAGGAGAAAGGAGGAAGTCGTGCCACAAACTCCTTGAACGTCGAAGTTACGAAGTAACAGAGGTCGTAGATCTAGAGTTTATGTGGACACACCATGACTGTAATATCGAAGGATTGGGAAGTCGATCAGCCCAGGGTGATGTGGTATGCTAACGTCATCTAGGGTGATGTGGGCCCACGTATAATGTTCCACATGTCAACTGGATTCGTACATTTTGGATACCTTATAGGCCCTTTAACGCATGACATGTGTCACCCACTGAAGGGGCTATGTATCATATCCCCCCCTTGGCACGTGTTCACTTGTTTTATTGGTGTGTGGAGTAGTTGGGGCCTACCTATCCTTACCTCTATGCCTAATATGTCACATCATGTAAGGATAACTCTTCAGGAGTCTGAGACTTCAGGACTCCAGAGGTTTGGGGTGCAGTGTCATAGATAAACCGAAAGACCTGAAGGCCGGAGCCATGTGGAAAAATTTCAGGCTCCTTCAAGAGTTCAATATTTCGGGACTCCAAGGAATGTGCACATAGAACGAAAAAGAGGCATTCATAACCAAATGCTAAACTCCCCTCTAGCCTGTGTATTAAATAAGAAACAAGCCCCACCATTGGATTTGACGGTGGATGGACTTCCACCATAGATGTAGAAATCTGGAGATGGTGTGAATGAGATGGACCCACGTGGTCCTTGACTAATAACACTTGAAGAGCTTTGGGAGGAAATAAGTCACAATCCAGAACTCAGATTTCAGTATGGTGGCTACTGTTAGAAATCTCGTGGCAAGCAAAATCCGAGGGAGATCTCGGAATTAGGACTTAAGATAGTTAAGGAAAATGAAATTATGATGCCCCATCCCTTATAAGAGTATTTAGGGGTCGAGTGTGTTACAAAGGAGTTCTTTGAAATTGAGCTTGTGAGTATGACAATAGATGATTATGAAAGAATATTCTTAGAGCTACTAAAATATGTTGCATTCATCAAGGATGAGCAAGTTAAAATTTAGAGGTACCTAAGTGGGATGCCCTCATATATCAGTGACAAGATACAATATGATGACCCCAATACATTAGAGGAAACCATAAGGCACGCTAAATGTATTTATGATTAGAAAAGGGGAAGATCGACTTTACAAAAGGCTTGGGAAGATGAGATGAAAAGAAAGGTGGAATAGAGGAAGAAGGGGACTTAAGCCACCATTTCTCAAAAATATTGCACAAGGAAAACCAACTCCCAAGGAACCCATAATGATGGAGACAGTGGGGAAAAAACCAAGGAAACAACCTATTCAACATTGGGGTTGTTGCAGAGATCATATGCATAGATATTTCCCTCAAAGAGGTGAAAAAGTGAGGATTGTGCACAATGTACATCAAGTTGTGATAGTTGAAGACATGCGCATAAATGTACCAAGGATTTATGCATCCCTATATAACAAGCAAGTTGAGTTTCAGTCACACATTATTGAAGTGGAAGGTAAGATTAATTACCAACCCATTTCTATTTGAACTAATTCAGGAGCTAGTCATAGTTATCTAGATCCTAAGATGGTGGAAAAATTACAATTTCCAAGAAGCAAGCTTGGAAAACCTTGGTTGGTGAAGTTAGCTACAGGAGAAAAAAGGAAAATTAATGAGATGGTTAAGGCATGTGCAATGGAAATGAATGGACTATGCATACAAGTTGATTTGAATATCATACCTTTGGGCTCTTATGGTTGCCTCATTGGTATGGATTGGTTAGACTAGCATCATGTCATTCTAGAATGTTACAATAAGTCATTTACTTGCTTGGATGAAGAAAAAAACTTAAGAATAGTTCAAGGCATTCCAAGATATGTAACTATCAAAGAAGTTTCAGCCTTGCAATTGAAGAAAATATACAGAAAAGGATGTCAAGTATTCGCAACGCACATGAAGGAGTCACCTAAGGATAAATTGCCAAATGTTGAAGACTGCACAATACTAAAAGAGTTTGACGATGTCTTTAAAGTGGTAATGGCATTTCCATCAAAAAGAGATTGATTTCTCTATAAATTTGATGCCTAGAATAACACTCGTATCCAAGACTCCTTATAGGATGAGTACGCAAGAGCTAAAGGAATTACAAATGAAACTTGAAGAGCTTCTAAAGAAGGGATATATATGCCCAAATGCGTCACCTTGGGGTGCCCTAGTATTGTTCGTGAAGAAGAAGGATGGTATGTTGATGCTTTGTATCGACTTCAGGAAGTTGAACAAAGTAACAATAAAGACTAAGTATCATTTGCAAAGGATAGATGACCTCTTTGATTAGTTGAGGGGCACACATATATTTTCAAAGATTGATCTCAGATTTGGATATCACCAAATGAGAATTAAAGAAGAAGACATCAATAAGACTGCCTTCAGAACAAGGTACAAACATTACAAGTTCACAGTGGTGTCATTCGGGTCGTCAAATGCAATAGTTGTCTTCATGTGTTTGATGAATGGAGTTTTCATAAATTACTTAGATAAGTTTGTCATTGTATGTTTGGATGACACACTTACTTACTCAAAGTTTGAAGAAGACCACAAGTATCACTTGAGGATGGTGCTACAAGTATTGAAGTAGCATCAAATTTATGCAAAGTTGAGTAAGTGCTCATTTTACAAGTGACAAATTCATTATTTTGGTCTTATTATTTCCAAGGAATAGTTGTGGATCCAGAAAAGATAAATCCATTGAGGAATGGATGACACCAAGAAATGTCACATAGGTGAGGTCCTTCATGGGACTTACATGTTATTATAGAAGGTTTATTGAAGGCTTCTAAAATATTGCACATCCAATCACATCCTTGCAAAATAAATGATTTTTCAGCACTTGAAGATTTTGTTGACAAGTGCACCAATTTTGAGAATTATTGATTCAGATGCAAACTTCATTGTGTGCAAAACTTCATGCAAGGAAGAGCTCGATGGAGTTCATAGTAAGAATGGGAATGTGATACACTACAAATCAAGAAAGTTAAAAGAGAATTAAATTCTCTATGCTACTCATGACTTATAATTGGCATCCATAGTGCATGCCTTGAAGATGTGGCAGCACTATCTCATGGGTAAAATATTTGCGCTAAGAACAAACTATAGTGGTTTAAAGTATCTGTTTGGACAACCAAGTTTAAATGCCATACAAAGTTGGTGGTTAGAATTCCTCTGTGAGTATGACTTGGGCATAAAGAATATCAGAGGAAAAGAGAACAAGGTGGTTGACACACTTATCATAAGGGTGCATGAGATGCATGTTACAACCATTAACATGTAAAAATAATATTTGTGTGACATAATTTTATAGGTTTCCAAATCAGATCAATTCTATGTGGACATAAGGTGAATTTACAACAAGGTATGTTGTAGTAGAAATTTGAAGGTTATGAACTAAAAGAGGATGGAATCCTCATGAAAAGGCTCAAAGTCTATGTGCCAAATGTCCAGAAGTTGAAAAATATGTTATTGTCAAAGATGCATAAAGTTCCTTATGCAGGACATCTAGGCTACTAGAAGACAATTGCAGTTGTCAAAAAGTAATACTATTGGCCATGCATGAAAAAAGAGGTTTTTGATTTTATTGCTAGATGCCTTGAATTTCAAAAGGTCAAGGTTGATCACAGACATCCAGTTGGTTTGCTACAACATGTTCCCAATCCTGAGTGGAAGTGGGAAGTTGTAACCATGGATTTCATTACTAATCTACTTAGGACTACTAAGCAACATGATTTTATTATGGTAATGGTGGACAAGCTTACTAAAGCTTCCCATTTTATTCCAGTGAAGTCAATGCACAAGGAAGCCAACATTGCTGAAATATACATGCGAGAAATTGCTAAGCTGCATTGTGAACCTAAGACAATTGTGTCTGACAGATATTCCAAGTTCACATCGAATTTTTGGAAAGGGTTATTCAAAGGATTTGGGACAAATCAGAACTTTAGCAAAGCCTATCACCCAGAGTCAGATGGAAAAACAGAGAGGGTAAATCGGGTGATTGAATATATGCTCAGGATGTATGTGATGGATAAACCATCAAAATGATAAGACTACCTTTACTTGGTAGAGTTTTCTTACAACAATGGGTATCAATCATCTCTAAATATGATCCCATTTGAGGCACTTTATGCTAGAAAGTGCAACACACCATTGAGTTGGGGCAACCCAACAGATCATGCAGTGGTTGGGCCATATCTTCTTCGGGAAATCAAGGAGCAGATGGTAAAGATAAGGCATAATTTAAAGGTTTCCCAAGACAGGTAGAAAATTTGCACAGATAAAGGCATAACCCACAAAGAGTTTAAAGTGGGAGACCATGTGTTCTTGAAAGTAAAAGAAAGACGTGGTTCCCTGAAGTTGGGAAATTTTTCTAAGTTGGTAGCATGCTACTGTGGGCCATTTGAAATCCTAGAGAGGATTGGTCCTGTCACATATATGCTTGCATTAACTGCATCTTTGCGTAGTCATCCATGTATCATTTCTTAAAAAGTATGTACCTGATGCTAATCATATTATTGATTGGAATGTGATTTAGGTGGAGCTAGAAGGTGGTTTTTGAGTGCATTCAGTTTGCATATTGGATCGAAAAATCAAATAGATCCATAATCGATATATGGATCTAATAAAGGTCCAATGGACCTAGTACGGTCCTAAGGATGCAACTTGGAAGCATGAGGATTCTGTGTAGGCAAAGTATCTGCATCTTTTTGAAGACTTTTGAAATTTTGTATGTACATGTGTATATAATGCACTAAGTACAGTGCATATATAAAGGGGAGGGGAATGTAATTTCCCTAATCCTAACCCCATTTGTAATTGTACATATAGGTTGGTGAGTCGTTGGTACCAATTTTAAATGTAAATGTGCATATAGTTTGGTGAGTTGTTGGCACCAAGTTTTGATTTGCACACACTTGAGTAGTGCGCGAGGATTGTTATCAAATAAAGGGTGTGTGCATTTCATAGTGTTGCGCACACTTGGGTAAGTGCGTATGGTTGTACAACAAAGGAAGGGTGCACGCATTTCACAGTTTTGCGTGCACTTTAGTAAGTGTGTGGGGATTACCAGGAAGTTCACATCAAGTTGAGTTATATATATATATATATATATATATATATATATATATATGAGGTTGAAGAGCATGTGTGATTATGAGGTTGGTGAGCTGGGATGCAAATAGGCCAGTGTGTCTATCCTTGTAAAATGTAATCAAGCTCAAGTTATTAATAATAATGCATCATTGTGTGCAGATAGATTAAACGAAAATATATAGGGGGATAGCTCCATCGAAAAGGGAAAAGGGGGGACTTAGGTCCAACAAAATATTTTATTAATATTTCCAAAAAGTGTAATTATGGATATTTATTTATCCTAAGTTCTCGAGGGATGGGAACAAGTCACCATGTGGCTAAAGATAATTCTGAAGGTGACAAATGTCCAGTTTAAAGCATGTAATATATATTGTTGGCCTTAGTGTATTTTGGGGAATTCATTCATTTCTCAGGTGCAGAAGGGGTCAGACCAACTGAGGAAAAGCAATTATTACCTTATCTATAGAGAAAATATTGTAAAGGATATTTTTGTATTGTAACAAGAGTATTTATTTCCGAAGAGGCAGGTTTTCAGGCCCATGAAAATTCTCTCCAAGTGAGATATTTGTTGTCGAAGAAGCAGGTTGTCAGGCTCGTGAGAATTCTCTCCAGGTGAGAGATTTTCTATCGAAGAGGTAGGTTACCATGCCTGTGAGCATTCTCTCCGGGTGAGAGTTTTGCTGGGAATTTTTTTCTGATGCGCTAGGAATTAGTTATAGGGCTCTAAAACTTCATGTTTGACCTATTGTTGAAGCCTTGGAAGGGAAGTGTGGTAGTCGAGGGACTGTTGAGTAGAGAAGGGGCACACTTCTTTAGGTGGGACATGCATGTGGGGAATGAGAGATTGTAGGCTAGTTGCAGTAGTGGCACCGTGGACTAAATTTTTTTGTTGATTATCATACCTTAGCTTGGAATTAGGAACGCTTTTTCCCTAGTGGGGTTAAGCCCCAGCTCGAGGGTGACCTGTTGCTGAAAGTATATGAGCAACATAGTCTATGGCTGGGAGGAACGTCTGAGTTCTGTGTGCAGTTGGTGACTTTTCATAAAAGATAAGTGTCATTTATATGCTTGTCTTATTTACTGTGTGCTTAATTATCTATGTTTGATATGGGTTTAATTCTTGTATGATGTTACATATAATTAATTGTTGTTATTTTGTATAATGTTGCTTGTACATGTAATTGTGGTGTTGATATTCAGTATTTGTAGTTGTACATGCGTAGTATGAAAGTTGTTATTAGCTATTCATATTAAGTTAACCTTATAATAATGGTCATGAGTCTCTGAGGTGAGGTGAGAATGGTCGTGTGTGCAGGGAAATACTTCGTTCGTGCAAGAGGCTAGATTTGCTTGTGCATGTAAGGAAGCAGTTTGTGCACACGAGGAAAACAAAATTTGCATGTGATGCCTTAATGGTTGCACACACAGTAGTGATCACATGTTCATAGTGGATTACACACACAATAATGTTGTGTTCTCAGTATGCTTGTGTGTAGTTGTATTGAATTACTTGTGTTGTTATAAGTTGTATTAGAAGAGGAAAGTTGTGTGGTGTGACCTAGCTTGGGGTCGAGCATGTTACTTCAAGTATTTCTGCGTAGAGTAATGTTATACATTAGAATATGCGCACTAGATTTTGGAGTAGTGTTTCTCAGTAGTAAGTTGGGTATGTTACAGTTGGTATCAGAGCAGATTGGTAGCGGGGACGTTACATTCATCATCTTGAAGAGGATATTGAGAAGCTTCTTCAACAAAATTTTCTTTGTTTATCACACCATACATTCCTTTGTTATTTTCAACATAGGGCATCCATTCTTTATTTTAATTTGGGCTTCATTTCTTGCAAAAGGATTCAACAAAACCTGCAAAAGATTATATTTATCCCCTACCAAGATGCTTAAATAATTGAATTGCATCTCTTTCATTACCAAGTGCAAACAACCTTATCACAACACCTTCATGAATAATGTCATTCATGAAAATGAATCCATGAAATATAATATGTGTAGTATGGTCGGATCATCATATCCACTAAAATTTGGAATTGAATCCATATCCACATTTGGTTTCTCATGAAGGAACCCCAAAATATTTGACAAATCAATAGGAGAAAACAAGTCGGCCAAACATGGAGGCCATTCCATTTTTTTTTACTTCTAGGTCTTCAATACAAGCCTGAAAATAAAATTATATAATGAATAATGATTATAACTCATACCAATACCAAAGGTGGAGTCACCAAGATGATATTTCTTCAAAGAACCTTCAAAATTGATGGATGTGCTTACCTCTACACCCAACAATGTCTTCAAAATATGTAAGGAACAATGGATTTAACCCTTCATGGAGTCACCATGTGAGAAAGATATATTCAATACAACACTCTCACAAATGTGTCATGAAGCATAGTCTTCAAATTTTCCAACTCTGGAAATAGCACTGAAATGTTACCACCCAAGTTGTACTTAATGATAAAATCCACGATCCACAAGGCACAACTCAAGGGAAACTATTAATACGGTCTGCATTTTCACCTAGATAACATATCCTCTTCACTTTAGGCCATCTTTCAAACTCAAGGGGGGTATCCCTAATAGGATTATTGAGACAAAGCAATGATGCATAAGGTGAAGTTGGGAGTAGCCTTAGTAAAACAAAGTTTTTGGGTTTTAGAGTTGTTAGAATTTTTAGATTTTAAAATAGATGATGGAAGGAAGTATAGATTAGTGCAAAATACAACAAGGGAAATGGATTTAAGGTGAATAAAATGTCTTATGAGGTCAAGAATAAGCCATCTTAAGAATTGGTTTATTTTTGTCAAATATTAGGGAAAGAGATTAGAACCAAAAGGAAGAGTAATCCCTCACCCAATAAAGATTAACAATGGATATCAAGGTTCAACAAGAAGGGATCCTAATAGATAAAACCTTTTCCAACAAGATCAACTATGGCTTGATAAACTTACTTAATACTTTTTCTATGGATCCAAAAGAAAAACAAATCAAGGCACCAAATAATCACCAAACTAACAAAGTAATAAGGAAGGAATTACCCTAGAATGTGTTCCTTCTAGGTGGTAGATTTACCCTTCAAATGGATCAATCTAGTTAGTTTGTTGAAGACTTGAACATTTCACCATTAATCCTTATGCACCAAATCAAAGCCAAGATAGAGAAGCTTCAAGAATTGACAACAATCATCCACAAAGAAGGAACCCTTTGTAATGTTCCCAAGCCAAGTTTTTTGCTTGAAACACTAGCTAACCATTGATTTACTTGTTTGTGTATCTGTGTTTGCAGGTGGGCCTCTTAAGTTCAACCTTAGGGTTTAGAGTTCAGTTATTTAAGCTTAGATCCGAAGACAAGCAATAAAGGTACAATATAACACAAGATATGGAAACAATAACAAGATCTGACCTTTATTGATGTAATAAGAAAGAACTTGATACAAGAAGGATGCAGATCTGGAATAACATTAGATAGCTCCAATAGACATAATATGAGCTGCTAAAAAATTCTCTCGATAAGAATATGCAAGCTCCCAAGGCTAGATATACAATGAATATCAATACAAGAAGAATCCAGGGTCAAGTGCAAACCCCCTTGGTTGATAGCACGTCCTACTACAGAGCTAAGAAGACCAATATTTTGGACCAGCTGAAGGAAGTATCCAAATGGCACAAAACTCCACCAAATGATAGATCGGGGCAAGTAGAAGCCGTCCCAGAAGTATCAAGTCCAGATGTCAATATCTGCCCCTCCAAAGTGTTGAATTCTCAATCAAGACTGTGCCCTCCTGAATACTGTCAAGCTCAATAATTCATCCCTAATGAAGGAGGCCTCCAAATACCTTGAAATTCTCTAGAAATATAGATCGGGCCACCACAATATACTATAAGAAGTCTCAGGGTCATATCTGAGGTGTAACCCTTCCAAACTAAGCAGATCTGAATCAAAATTGTGCCCTCCTTCTCTCAAAAATGTATCAAAGCTCTAGATAATACTATAGTAAGAGTAACCCTCTGAAAACACTCTAGATCTGATGAACAAGGCCCTGCAAGAAATACTCAGGTGCTAGAATGTCAATAAGCCATGTCAATAACCTGGATCAAACTCCTCTCCAAGGAACGATGTGCCCCTTGCTGGAAAACCCTCAAGGGTACGGCCTGCTTCCCTCCTGAATGGATGATGGCACCTGTGAATACTGTAGAATGGTGTGGGTGGATTATTTCATCCCCAAGACCAAGCTTGGAACAAGGTGAGTGAATATTTCACCACTGAGTTGTTCTTTAGGGTTTGTATTCTCAAAACCCTCAAAACTGTGTGCTCAAGAGCCCAATAGCCAAATGCATAATAATCCAATATGAGTGAGAGGTGTGCCCTAGGATTTCCTTTATACCTCCTTCTATTCCTATGTTGAGTTTAGTTAACCCTTAGGTTCAACTCCTAACTCAACCTCAAGCGCTCTAATATTCCAATGCGTTACTTTTTACCTTTTCAAGTCAACTTCAAAACATAACATTGAGTTTAGCTAACTTTTCCCCATGCTGAATGAGACTATAGTCTAGTGGGGATGACTAGACTACTAAGTCTCTCCAAACCTCTTCATCAATAGGTGGGGGACATTGCACCCTTTACACAACCATATGCTCCAAGAAAGATATGCCAATTAAGCTTGAAGGAGTGGAAGCTCCAAAAATCCAACTTTGAGTGATAATGAAGAAGGGAACCTCTTTATATAGAATGTTTTTCAGCTCCATTTACAATAAAATAATAATATCTCATGTGAGATCATTATATCTAGCCTATAGAGGAGTAAATAATTATTTCCTCCAACTAACTAATCAAAAATACATAAAATAATGAGGTGGTCAAGCCACATGTACCATCCTCCAACCAAAATAGAAGCAAGAGAATGGGATTTATCCATCAAATAGGAAAGAATATGAGTCAATTATGCAATGTATAGCCTCCAAAGGCCTCCAAGTGAATAGATCCACAACCAACTCCTCAAAGTAGGCAATGAACCTCCTAGATCTCCTCCAAGGTGGATGTGTAACTCTCCAAGGGTGGATGACCCCCGATAGATGCATAAAAGCATGGACCATGTGGCCTCAAGAGCTAGGGAACTCTTCACCATGATAACATATCAATAATTTACTCCCCAAATAAGAAAAATATGTGGGGCGTTCCTCCAAAGAGTGGTCAAAATTATGGAAAAACATTTCCCACAACATATTTTAAAAGCAACATAATTGTGTCAATTTTCCTTGATTTTCTATTATGACCACATTTTGGAAATCTTGTAGCCACTCTGCATCTAATGGTGTTGATCTGGAAAAATTATAGGCTCTATCAAAAACTAAATTCTCTTGAAGTTAGGACACCCTAAAAATATGTAATGCAACCCTATATCTAGGGTTTGGAACCTCCTAAATCTTCTCCAAGGTGAGACATCACATCAAAAAGCATATTAAAATATGCAAAGTAACCTCCAAATTGTACATCATCCTTAAATCAAACAAGTGGATCCATGATACAAGGCCTTAACATGTGGAGTGTGAATAACACTCAACCATCTCCATGAAAAGAATGGATGAACCCCCTAAAATTATATCCAATGGTGATATGTGAGGTCTCCAATGTGTAACCTCCTCCTCAAATCATGCTAACCATATCATCAAGTCAAGGGAAGTCGAAGGAGTCCCACACATTCCAAATAGAGTCCCTAATGGCTAAGTAATGCATCTGCCAAGGTGGACATCCTCTCAAATTCATGCTTCAAAATGTGCAAACAAGGTGAGAGATTCAAAATATTGGGCATAGCATTGCATGATAAGTCCTAGTATATGAAGAATAGAAAAATTGTTTTTACCGGTTCCTTGGCAATCGTGAACCACCTTGATATGCATGAATATGCCTTAGGAACTGTGAAGATGCCCAAAAATCAAGATGAATTCAATTGATCAAAAGGAACCATTTCATATGATCCATCAACATGTCATAAAACCCTCTAGTTCATCATAGTTCATGAAGTCAAATAAGTTCCTCAAATATCCAAGGCTCTTAGTGATAGAATTCACTAGGGTAGTGAAGAAATTCATTGGGATTATCCCTATTTATCATATTCATATTTTGGTACTATGGAACTTTAATATTGATTTATTGGTAGAATATGTTGTATAGTTGTTTCTAATATTCATATTTTGGTAATATGGAACTTTGATATTGATTTATTGGTGGATTATGTTGTGAAGACAAAACTATATTTACCAACTAAATAGAGCTTTAGAGATTTAGAGCTTCAGAGTACATAATTGGATGAATTGGAGATTCTTATTTGATTATCACCTTAGGGTGGTGACTAAAGATGTTATAAACTATGATGTCAATGTAGTTGTGTACTCTTTACTTGAATTCTTAGTCCTTATGACATGTGAGATAGGTACTAGAACCCACCAAGAGAATGTACTTACTTGCTAGTGAAAAATGGGGAATGTAAACTTGAAAGAATTGATAAGTATTGAATGTACAAATCCTTTCCTTTATAGAGTCATGTTGAAATTTTCATTCAAAAGCTTCAATTCTAAAAATATGTCTTTTTAACTGTAGTTTAAGAAGAGTTTTTAATTTCCCCTAGAGGTGCATTTTTGGAGGGTTTTGAATGCCTAAAGGTGCCTTTGGGGATGGGGTTGAAACATCCTCAAATAAAATTTTGGGGGTGGTTCAAACCCCCTCAAAATCACTTTGTTGTACATTTCAAACCCCCTCCCCCCCCAAAAAAAGAAAAAAATCCTTTGGGAGGTTGAAACCCCCATAAGAAAATTTTGGGAGTGGTCTAACTTCTAATGTCGTTTCTTTTGGAGGAATATTTTTCGAAACTACCCCTAATTCCCACTTTTAGTGATGGAAAGAAACCACCCCTAAAGGCCTAAAATGCAGTAGTATTTGTTTTCTTTGAACCACTTGGATACCCCTTTTTCTTGTTTGACGCAATGTATATGGCCTACACACATGCCTCATCTATGGACTTGGGATTTAATACCATAACTTGCCTTCTTATGTGACTATCAATCCCACCAAGAACTTAATGGCCATGTCTAAGTTATTAGGATTTATCCCCAATTGAATGGATTTCTTCCAAAACATTGTAGTGTACCCTTATACACTATGTACTTCCCACTGTCAATGTAGTGCCACCACATCCTTTGGTCCCTTTTGTATCCAATAGAGTAAAATTGTGGCTTGAAGAGGTCTTTAAATACCTCCCACCTAGTTACTAGTGGCTCTCCCCCCAACCTAAGGGTCTTGACCTAGCTTTCTCACCAAGTATATATATGGAGTTTTGGATTGATTTTGAAAAACCATATTTTTTTCTCTAATCATACATTACACAGACTAAAATATACTTCTAATTGATGTGAATAATGATGCCACTTAAATGTATCTAACTCATATTGTAGGGCTTGATATTGACCTTCACTTATACTTTAAATAGGTGCAAAGAAGATTGGTTACAATAATTCCCTTTTGAATCTTTTATTATTACTTCTCTTCCCCCAATTCCTCATGATCTTATAGTTTTGCATGAGCTTCAAGTCACTTTGAAAATGGGTTGATATTTTTCTTAATAAAGGATATGAGTAAGGCTATACCTAGAAATATCGACCACTTGAGATTCCAAAGTTTGAAATATCAACTCCCCATCATCTATGGGTCTTTCCCTATTCTCATCCTCCATATTTGAGGGTTGTGATTGCTTATTTACACTTTTTGTGGCAGTTATCACATAATATATGCTTTCCAAAAGCCTAAAGGCAATTAGGCCTAGATTTACATAACACGAAGGAAGTCCTATCATTGTCACCCCAATAGGATACCTCTTTCTATTTACGAGGAGAAGAAACTCACTCCAAGGGACACATCCCAAAACCTACTTGGTTGATGAAGGGAGATAAGACAATGGTAAAACCACCCCCCTCTCTAGGTCACTCAACAAAGAAGTCACTTGGTATGGTTTAGAGGGTCAAGAAGAAATTCAAGGTGAATGGTACCTGCCCTTTACCAATGAAACAACAAACATTATCAATAACCAATGACATCAATGTTTCAAATTAATGACTTCAAAATGGAAATATGCTACTAAAACAATCTTATGTATAGACAAATGATAGAATGTATAGAAGCAACAATATGTCCAAAAATTGCAAATTATGACGACAAAAATGATATAAAGACTTTGCAATTTGATATTACTTTGTCACTTACAATTTCAATATTAAAATAAGTCAATAAATGACTTCAATAGGCTGTCAAAACACTTGTAACAACATAAAAATAAAATTATAATGATGACAACAACAAAACCACTTCAGAAAGTACTTAAATCAGGCAATTAAACAAACACTTTAGCATATAATGATAGTAGTTTTCCTAGTACAAGTGTTGGGTGGTTTTATGGAAATTTTGAGGGATGTTAAGGGGCTTCAATGATGGCTGTAACAGTAGTTACAGCAGCAGCAACATCCTTCAACAACTTCATAATTTTGCACTTAGAACAATAGCGAAGGGAAGGCTAGAGCCTTGGGATGATAGCACATGGGCTAGTTCAAATTTTTGGGTTATTTTTAGAGGTTAGTATGATGATAAGGGCTTCTAAATAAAGGTTGTAGCAGAAATTATAGAAGAAGCAATGTGGATGTTAGTGTTAGTGAGAGTTTCAATAATATAGTTTGAAAGTTATTTTGATCTCATTCCTCCACAAGAGTATATAAATCAATGCCTTTTTAGGGGATTATGGAGTCAATAATAATAACAATATCACTTGGGAAATAGAATAATGATAATGCTTATCTAAAAGAATAGATATATGAAAGAGGTTTTGGCACTTCAAGGCCTCAAGCAACTAAATCTTTAAGGGAGGTTTTGCTAGAGAGTAGGCACTTCTAGGCCCTAGCATACTTTCCTTCCTTAGCATTTTTGAAAGAAAATTTAATTGGTGACTAGAATGGGATTACTAGAGAGCTAGCACTGTAGGGCACTAATAATCACTCCCAATAAAATGTATAGTTGGAAATATCAAGCTAGTAGAAAAGTTATAGGGAGAAAGAAAGATTTGTTGTTTCTCCCCTAGGGTTTAAACAAGCAATTTCATAATCTTAGACATGAAACAAGTAAATTTTACCACAAGCATCCATAGCATGAATAAAAATGAATATTTTATACTTACTTCATCAATAATAATCAAGTCAAACCCTAGTTGAATACCATTCCACCATGAAAAATGCCAAGATACACCACCATAAATCTCTCCCAAGATATGTGCACTAGTTATTTCAGCCGATAACCCTTAAAGAGGGAGAAAATATCAGGGCCAACCTGCCCAATTTACAACAAAATTTTAATTTTTACCCAAATAAATTCAATTAGCATCTAAATAGGCCTCCAAAGTTGATGCCATGCCCGTCTAGGGTGGCATTGGGCCTCAAGTGTGGGACATTGGACAAAGGAGATGAAACGTTGGGACTCCAAAGGCTTAAAATTTTCCCACACATGCCAATAGCCTCATGAATTCCTCCAAGGTGAAAGCCCTAGTTGACAGGTGACATTTATGGTTGTAGAGGTGATGTACAAGGCCTCCCAAGGCCAAAGTACAAGTGGGAGGAGCATGAGACCTTAGGTCTAGGTCCTCCACAGTGCCTCCAAAGGAAACATCCTTCCTTCATCTGGTGCAATCCTCCAGTCTCTTCTTACCTCTGGATGGATTTTCAACCTCCAGTCTCTTCTTACCCCCCTTAACCCCACACAAATGCTTAAATAGGTTATGCAATTTGACAAGTTAGGTTTGGAGAGGGTCTCAGGGTGTCCTATTGGGCTAACATCTCTTAAGTTTGGGGTGTTTCCCACATGGATTATAGTCCAAGTAATGTAAGTGTATGAGGTGGCATGGGGTAATTATTTGGGCATGGGGTGCATGTGAAAACATGGAAATGTAGGGTCTTACCTGTGGGTGCCTTTGTAAAGGGCGAGTTGCACCTTGTCATGGATGCAATAGTTTCCTAGCCCATTTATTGTCATTTATTCTTAGCTTTATTTTCTTTTGATCTTTTCTCTTGTCATACAAAGAAATAGTTGAGGGCCATTGTCCTACCTTGATGACCAGAGGTGAAAGCGTTATCCACAAACATTTCACGGAAATGAGAAGGTTGGATCGTGATGAGACCCCCTTTCACTTGGCTATGCCACCAAGATCCACTACCCTAGTTTGGTGACCAAATAGGTGGTAATGTCATACCGCTACATTCCCATGGTCATAATAGGTTGGCTCATGATGAGACATCCTATCCATCAACTAGTACCTTGAGTGTTTATGTTATCTTGTGGGTCCCCTTTTCTTACTGAGAATATTTTCACTGCTTTCTCGGGGATCCATGGGCGAAGCATATCGAAGGTTTAAAAATTGGATTTTAACTCTTTCCAGCTACTTTTACCCTCTGGGCCTTTAGCCCCTTCTTCTCACGAGGTAAGGTACAACCCTTCCTAGTTTATCCAATCCCAATGCCCAAACAAGGATAAGGGAGATGTAAGGTGGTAAGTATGGAGGGAATGGATGATGAATTTTCACAGATCCACCCAATAGCAACCAATCCTAAAGGGAAATCAACTTACTAGAGTATTGTGTCACCCTTCCAGGTATGAAATGAAGAAGGATTCAATACAAAATGTTCAAGTTCTTCAAAAATCAGAGTGATACATACCATGATACCTGGAATCATTACCTCATGGAGAAAGACTCACTTCTACTTCAGGACTAGGCTGGTGTGATGGATATTGTTTCTCGTGATATGTGGATTGCACTGAAGATAAGAGGGGCCATCTGGGGCCATGCTTAAGTCACCTAGCCCTCGGTACTCCATGTCTAGGACCCGTGGGCATCGATGTTATCCATATTTTTGGTTATCGAGATGATGACATGATGATGGAAGATCTAACTCTTCATTTATATCATTTTCATGTAAAAAGTTACACTTGTCAGCTTCTCAAAATCACACTTTTGAAAATAGTACGCAGGCTGCATATA
>ML783379.1:1343658-1363982 GCA_009831015.1 Picea engelmannii | reverse complement strand
AAAAGGGATCGACATCAAACACAAAAAATAAGGTACGTCAACTTAATCTCTTGAGCCTTGTATTTACATATGAGTAATGGGGTTTAGGCATGGGATGATGGTAAAAAGTAAGAATCTTTAGGTCATTTTTGCATGCATGATAACACCCTTAATGCTAGTCCGTAGGAGGGATTTCCCACCCAAAACATAATTGGCGACCATATTGGGGAGTCTCTAGGGTTCTTTGGGGATTTTTTATTGGGTATTTTGAAATTGGTTTTACTGCCTTTTTTGATTTTCTGCAAGAAGTCTGAGTGTTCAGGGATTCTGGTTCTCAATACCAGTGTTCCCTGCTTATCTTGTCAGACTGTTTCTTTTTCTTTTTTTTCAAATTCTTGGATGCATATGCACCCTATAGAGGGACAGCCCACGTATGCACATGCCCTACCTTTAGTCAGCCCACGTATGTATGCCTGCTACTGAAGTGCTAGTTGCGTGTCTGAGAATCCAGAAAATCCTTCTCAGGAAGAGGCAGTCATCCTCTCCCCTACAGGAGTGATCCTTATCAGGGGTCTTCTGGGTCCTTCTAGGTCTCTATTTGAACAATCAATAGTCAAGTAAAAACCTCAAGTTAACTTTTTTTTGCTAGATTTTTCTCACCTCTTTGTGTGAAAGTGAGTTTTTGCACCTTTAAGGGGTGCTGGTGTTCAATACCAGTATCCTCTGCTGAAGATTAGCTGACCTTTTTTCCTTTTTTTTGTAGGATTTCAGAGGCACACACATCCTGCAGTGGGCCTGCCCGCATGCACACGTTCCCTGCCCTTCTATAGCCAGCATATGCACGCTAGCTGTTGAAGAGACAATCACGTACCTGTCCAGAAAAGTTTTTGGAGGCAGTCATCCTCCTCCCTGTTAAGTTTTTTACTTCCCAGGGTCTTTCTTGTCTGAATGTGGTCTCTGTCATAGAATCTTAGCCTAGGTTTGGACTCTATTATAGCTTGCTTTTTCATTGAAAGATTTCTTGTGTTTCCTAGCTTTTTTAAATTATTTTTAGCTTGAAATTTTAAGAAAAATGAGTTGCATTTTGAAAAAAAAATCCCCCAATCTTTTGTTATTTCTTCTTTGATTGGAAGAAAATATAAAAAACTTATCTTGTTAGGTCTCTTTCTTTCTTGGCATTGGATTTGCATTGTTATTTGAAAAAGAAAAAGAAATTAGCATAGTGTTGTGTTTTCTTCTCATCTTAAAAAGAAAAAAATAAGAAATATAATCATTCTTTGCCAGTGTTCATATAAGTTTCATCATTTTTTTTGCAAGAGTCTTAACAACATCAGTTGCACTACCATACCCTTTTTGAGTAAATCAAGCCATTAAAAATAACGCTAATTAAAATTTACTAGACTTTATGTTTGTAGGGTCCATCAACTAGATTAGGCTAGAGCCTTGATTTAGGTTGGAGAGAAAACTCTTCAAGGCTAAAAAAAAAACATACTAGTCTGTGCTAAGGAGTGTAGAAGTCCAGTAATGTGGAAATTATCTGGGACCCCCCTCTAACACAGGGGCTAAACACGAGGTCACATGCAGAAAGGTAGCAGAGATAACCCCTCCAAAGCTGAACCAAGCATAGTGGGGAATGCATATAGAGGACTTGTCTTGGGATTCCGTTGATCGCATTTGCCACAGAGCTTCATGGGTCTCGAATTCATTTGAGTTCATCAGTCGTCTTCTAGAACACTTGCTTTTGATACCCTTGATAGGTTTCGGGCTTGATACCCTTCTCATTATGGTCCACCCGACTGTCAACTGTACCCGCCTGGTGATTGTTCACGAGCTGGCAACCTAGTTGCCTTTATTTTAGGGACTTACATAGGTGACTGCGGGGGTATACCGCAGTACCTAGGGTAGATATCAGGCCACTCTTTGCAGAGTATACCTGGAGGGTGCTTCCATATTCGAGTTGCACTTGCACCGGTAAGTTTCTCTAGTGTTGGTTGGTGTAACTGTTCTTCCAACTAGTTAGTTGTTTGCTTGATTTTCCTTTAAGAACTTTTAGTGTGTGCTATGTTCTCCCTAGTTTTCCATAGTGAGTTATTTAGTCGTGGCTTTGGGTCTCTGAACTAGGGTGGTAGACCGCCCACTCCACCGGTTGAGAGGACTTTTCAGTCTTCCACTTAGAAACGTGGAGCCGCCTCTTTATAGGCATTGTTTTGATAACACTGGTTCTTCAAAGTCAGTGTGTGAGACTTTTACAGACTTGAACGATCCCACAAAGGGAGAACCTGTGCATAATATTTTCATGGCTAAAGTTCCCAATGATACCAACCAAGGAACCCCTTTGCAAGAGGATTCTTGTTCTTTTCCTTTCTTCGGAAACGTTGGTGTCCCTTTGATGGCCACTTTGTACATTCCTGGGTTGAATGTGGGATTACCGGTTTGGTTGGGTACCATTCCAAATGTCCCAAATGCTCTTGACGCTTCTTAGTTAATAACTTTATGTCATGGGCACCCTGTTGATGTTTCTTTGTCAGCAAAGTCTTCTCCTCCTCCTTCTCCCACCTCTGGTGAAAGTATAGTTACTAGTAACCGAAAGTCTAAACGAAATAGAAAGAGGAAGAATAGGAAGAAGAAATCACCAACCTCTGCAAGTCATGTTGGAGATAGGTCGAGAACCTCTGCAAGTCACGTTGAAGACCAACACCTAGCCTCTGCAAGTTATGCTAGGGGAAACCACCCACCCTCTGCAAGTCATGCTGGGGGAAAAATTCCAGTCCCTGCTAGTCATACTAGCAATAGGTCTGTAGCCTCTGCAAGTCATGTTATCGACCCATCACCAACCTCTGCAATTCATGTTGGAGACGTGCAACCAGCCACTGCCAATCATGCTACGGGTGATTGATTCTGTTGAGAAATCTAGATGGATAGGACGTAAGCCTAAGTTCCCTTGTAATATTTGCAAGGGAGATCACCTTACTCATTTGTGCCCTGGCATTCCAGAGGTACAAAGATTGTGGTCCTTGTCTGCAAGCTCTTATGATTCTAAGTCTTTTGAGGTTTCCTCGCAGTCTATTTAACCATTGGTTGCGAAAGTGGTCATGTTGATGCATTCATCGGCTAATCCCACTCCTATTTTAGCGTGTGAGGTGCCTTTAGACCTTGTAGTCTCGCAACCTATTCAGCCATGGGTTGCAAAAGTGGTCATGCCGATGCAGTCATCGGTTGATCCCACTCCTATTTTGGGGGGTGAGGTGCCTTTAGACCTTGCAGTCTCTTAGCCTATTCAGCCATTGGTTGAGAAAGTGGTCATGCTGATGCAATCATCGGCTGATCCCACTCCTCTTTTGGGGGGTGAGGTGCCTTTAGACCATGTAGTCTCGCAGCCTATTCAACCATGGGTTGTGAAATTGGTCATGCCAATGCAGTCATCAGCTGATCCAACTCCTATTTTGGAGGGTGAGGTTCCTTTAGACCATGTAGTCTCGCAACCTATTCAGCCATTGGTTGTGAAAGAGGTCATGCCGATGCAGTCATCGGATGCTCCCACTCTTATTTTGGGGAGTGACGTGTCTGTCGACTATGTTTTTATCATTTCCAGTTCAGTATTTTCAGAACAAGGGGGCATTTCGCTCGCTTCGAGCACACCCCCTCCAAGCCCTAGGATGGT
This sequence comes from Picea engelmannii, assembly GCA_009831015.1. Classification (NCBI taxonomy): domain Eukaryota; kingdom Viridiplantae; phylum Streptophyta; class Pinopsida; order Pinales; family Pinaceae; genus Picea; species Picea engelmannii. Next base: position 1,360,342 of record ML783379.1, on the reverse strand, counting down.
TTCCTTTGATTGGAATGACCTTATTGAGCCTCGTCTTCATTCCTCCACACCCTTTCAAATAAGGGTTAAAGTTAATTCAACAAACATTTATCGATGTATTGTGGATGAAGTAGCCTCTACAAGTATTTTATCCTCCTCGGTTTGGAAAGTCTTGGGTTCTCCCAAGCTTGTGTTTGCTTCATATGAGTTGTTGTCTTTTGACAGACGTCCTAGTGAATATTTGGGGGTTCTTCCTCAGTTGCATATCTTGTTAGGTGGGAAGATTATCTGTGTCGATGTTATAGTGGTGCAAGGATCGTTAGATTTCAATATGCTTCTCAGGCGTGATTATGTATATGCTATGAACGTTGTGGTATCTATGCTCTTTTGGGTGATGCACTTCCCTCACAATGGAAGCATTGTCATAATTGACCAGCTGGCATCTGATAATCACCATCCTAATTCAGCGTTAGTTCAGGTTGCCCCTTTATATGTTCCTATTTTTTGTGTAGACTCCACCCCGCCACGGGTTAATTATGTGGCATCTTATCCTCGGTGTTCAATTTCTTATGAGAAAGAACTTGTGCAATCATGTTTTCCTTATCGAGACTTGGAATCAGTAATTGATCCATTGGTGTATCCAATGGGGGCATGGGAGCCCTTTCTTCCCCCTCTTGGTCCAAATGGGCTTGAGTATCCTTCTGAGTTTGATCTCATTATTTGTAGATCCTCAAGCCCTCGTGCTTGTGATTCTTCGTTGATAGACTCAGCTAGCCCTGGCCAGAACCTCCATCGTCATATGGAGTATGGTCAGTTTACTTCACCCTTTGGGACTGTTGACCCTCATTTGCGTGATTTATCAGATTTTGAATTGCCTTTAGATGAGGCTATCCTTGAAGCCATGAATATGGTTTCTATACCGAGGGAGGACTTACACCATAGTTTGTGTTTTCTTCCCTTTTGGGAGACTTTCCAAGTTGACTATCGAAGAGACTCTTGTTGTTAGCCTAGCAATAAGCTCTACCTGAACCAGTTTCATACATGAGTCATATCCCCCAACGGGTCTTCTTTTAAGACCTTTTCAGACCCTCTAAACATGAAAATATTGTCGAGCAATCTCGTGGCCTTTCACACTCGTTAAACTAAAATTTGAATTCACGTCTATCCAGCGGTAGTTTACCCCTTTTTCGGTCTGGACAGTCAACTGTACGAACAAAGGTATACTCTAGAGACTTCGGATCCCTAGAAGAGTACCCTCAGGTATAATTTTACCCCTTTTTCGGGCCTGAGGGACTAAATTTACAAAAAAGGAACCCCCACAGAGTCCATAGTTAAGTTCTTTTCAGATTCCTTAAAATTGAAAAGATCACCAAGTGACCTTATTCTTTCACACTCATTAAAATGGTCTAGAAGAACATTCCTGACAGAGTCCATAGTTAAGATTTTTTCAGACTCCTTAAAAATGAAAAAATGGTTGAGTGATCTTGTCTTTATCACACTCGTTAAAATGGTTTTGAATAAACGTATTTTCAGTGCTAATTTACCCCTTTTTTGAATCGACTAGACTACTTTCGAAAAAGGTACCCCATCAGAGTCTCCTTTTACGTTTTTTCAGACTCTCTAAATATGAAAAACCATCGAGCTTACCTTCTCTGGGCTCATTAAAATTACATCGAAGGACGTTACCATGGTGTGTTTTATTAATCACATTTTCATACCCGTGTCTTTAGCCTAATGTCGGCTCCATGTTTCTCTCAACTGAACCATCTGAAGCATGCCTTATACGCAAGCTCTGTAGCACTTTGCCTCTACGTCTTGACTCCTTTGGCCCCTGGAGGATTTTTCCTGAGTGTCCTTTTCTTGCATATGTCCCTTTGCCCTGAGCATCCCTGTGTTCCTTGCGCTCTGAACTAGTATGTTTGTGACACTCAATCCTCCTTTGTAATGTAGCATTCTTTTATTCTTTTTTCAAAATTATTGAAAAAGACAAAAAAATCAAATATACCCCAAAAAGAGGAAGGGAAAAGTATTTTCTTTGTATTAGTAGCACAATGAGTCACCCTTGGATAAAGCAAATCTGTCTGTTTGTTCGTCAAACCCTGGGATTTAATATGAACATAGGAAGTTGTTCCCGCTACATTGAGTTGTGTCCTCCTCCATTTCGTTATTCTTCCAAACATATGGAGAGTTTGTGTTGCCTCATGCCTTGTAAACTTATGTTAATTCCATGCTACCTGAGTCTCATCATTTGTCGTTCTATTGTCCAAGGGAAGTTTTTACCAAGCCTGAGTTGGACCCTCTGCAGTTTGTCTCTTTCCCTCATGCCCAGCCATCCCGAAAGTCCAATCAAGTCTTTGTTCGAAATCAATGAAGCCTTCAGTCTGATCATCAATATTCTCTAGTCCATGACCAACAAGCCATCAAAGACCTCTGGGTAGTGAAGTCGTACACTCATATTACACTCCTACTTGAGTTTTGAAGATTTTGAAGTTGTTGCTCGAGCTCTGAAGACCTCATATCCAACCATCAGGCCTTATCATCTTCTAAAAGATGGATACTCTACATGTATATCTTTTTTATTCAGATATGTAGCTCGGTTGTCTATTGCTCACGGCTAAACTTTATATAGTTATATGACATGGATCTATAGTGTGTTTGATTGGTAGCCATGATTTTATTTTATCCCAAGCATGGGTATGCCCGCCTCGGTGAGACAATTATTATTTTATAGACGACACCTCCCAATTTCTGGTCCCTGGGCTCACTTGTTCGAAACATCGGTGAAGATTGTTAATGTATTTCAGCCATCAGATGCTCTTCTGACCTCACACATTAGGGGGCATCTGTTATAACCCTAATTTTCACCAGACATGCTTACCTAGCATCAGGCCATCTCAGATTCCTTATTTTCCAAAACATTGTTGAACAACTCTTCTTAAAAACCCCTTTTATAAAAACCCACATGCCCTACAACATTACTGCACGTATGTACACACTAGTTGATCTAAGATAGCCCGCGTGTACCTACAAAATCATGAGAAAAGGAAAGTTGTTGATGGAACACACAACTTTGGGTAAGTTAACTAAACCTTTCGGCCATGCATGGCCAGTCACTAGACCAAATACCTAGCTTCTTCTAGCCTATAAAAGAAGGGTTAGGGGTCCCATTTGAAAGGAAGAGAATCATAGTAAAGAAACTATACTCGATTGAGCATTCCCTTTGTCCCAACCTTTATCCATCCTTGTACAAAGAGAAGTATAGAGCAAAGTAGTTGGAAGACAGTGGAAGAAGAGACCAGGATCAAGATCGAGGAGTAGTAGCCTAATTTATCATTGTAAGGTATCATTGTGAAGTTAATAAAAGAATTTCTTTTCCCATCCCACCATATGAGATTGTCCTTATTGGAATATTGATTGTATGATTGATTAAATCTCTAACCCGTTAGTTCATAGATCAAATGCATGTGGAGTTCTTTGTTTGTCTTTAGTGAATGCAGGTCAACATTGGGAGGAGAGTTGCAGTCAAAGAATGACCAAGAACGAAAAGGGATCAACATCAAACACGAAAAATAAGGTATGTCAACTTAATCTCTTGAGCCTTGTATTTACATATGAGTAATGGGGTTTAGGCATGGGATGATGGTAAAAAGTAAGAATCTTTAGGTCATTTCTGCATGCATGATAAAACCCTTAGTGCTAGTTCGTAGGAGGGATTTCCCACCCACAACACAATAACAAAATAAGATTATAATGATGACAGCAAAAAAACCACTTCAAAAAGTACTTAAATCATGCAATTAAACAAACACTTTAGCATATAATGATAGTAGTTTTCCTAGTAGAAGTGTTGGGTAGTTTTATGGATAGTTTGAGGGATGTTAAGGGGCTTCAATGATGGATGTAACAGTAGTTACAACATCAGCAACAACCTTTAACAACTTCATAATTTTTCACTTAGAACAATAGCAAAGGGAAGGCTAGAACCTTGGGATGATAGCACCTAGGCTAGTGTAAATTTCGGGGTTAGTTTTAGAGGTTAGTATGTTGATTAGGGATGCTAAATAAAGGTTGTAGAAGAAATTATAGCATCAACAATATGGTTTTTAGTTTTAGTGATAGTTTCAAGAAGATAGTTTGAAATTTTGTCTGATCTCATTCATCCACAAGAGTATAGAAATCAATGCCTTTTTAGGGGCTTATTAAGTCAATAATAGTAACAATATCACTTGGTAAATAGAATAATGATAATTCTTATATAAGGGAAGAGGTATATGCAAGAGGTGTTGGCACTTCAAGGCCTTAAGCAACTAAATATTTAAGGGAGGTTTTGCTAGAGAGTAGGCACTTCTAGGCCCTAGCGTACCTTCCTTCCTTAGTTTTTTTGAAAGGCAATTTTATTGGTGACTAGAATGGGATTACTAGAGAGCTATCACTTTAGGGCTCTATTAATCACTCCCAAGAAAATGTATAATTGGCAATATCAAGCTATTAGAATGGTTATATGGAGAAATAAGCATTTGTTGTTTCTCGCCTGGGGTTTAAACAAGCAATTTCATAATCTTAAACATGAAACAAGTAAATTTTACCACAAACATCCATAGCATGAATAAAAATGCATATTTTCTACTTACTTCATCAAGAATAATCAAGTCAATACCTAGTTGAAGACCATTCCACCATGAAAAATTCCAAGATACACCACCATAAAGCTCTCCCAAGAGATGTGTACTAGTTATTTCAGCCGATAACCCTTAAACAGGGCGAAAATATCAGGGCCAACCTACCTAGTTTACAACAAAATTTTAATTTTTACCCAAATAAATTTGATTAGCATCTAAATAGGCCTCCAAAGGTGATTTCATGTCCCTCTAAGGTGGAGTTGGGCCTCAAGTGTGGGATGTTGGGAAAAGGAGATGAAACATTGGGACTCCAAAGGCCTAAAATTTTTCCACACGTGTCAATAGCCTCATGAATTCCTCCAAGGTGACAGCCCCAGTTGATAGATGATCTCTAGGGCTATAGAGGTGATGTTCAAGGCCTCCCAAGGCAAACATTCAAGTGGGAGGAGCATGAGACCTTAGGTCTAGGTCCTCCACAGTGCCTCCAAAGGCAACGTCCTTCCTTCATCTGGTGAAAGCTTCTAGTCTCTTCTTACCTATGGTTGGATTTTCAACAACCATCTGTGGGCTTTGAGCCCCCATGAAGGTCCGAGCTAATCATTCCATCATGTGTACATGTCCACCGGGCAAGGTCCTACAGAAACAACAAGTACGTTCTCCAGGGGTTCATAAGTCACAAGGATCATAGCATGTAAATCACATCTAATAATTAAATTACCCAAACATGTGCATCAAACCCCCCTTAACCCCAAACAAATTCTCAAAGAGGTTATGAAATTTGACAAGTTAGACTTGGAGAGGGTCTCAGAGTGTCCTATTGGGCTAACCTCTCTTCAATTTGGGGTGTTTCCCAGGTGGAGTTTAGTCCAAGTCATGTAAGTGTATGAGGTGCCATGGGGTAAATATTTGGGCATGGGGTGCATGTGATAATAGGGAAATGTAGATTCTTACATGTGGGTGCCTTTGTGGAGGGTGAGATGCACCTTGTCGTGAATTCAATTTTTTCCTAGCCCATTTATTGTCATTTACTCTTAGCTTTATTTTCTTTTGATCTTTTTCTCTTGTGCTACAAAGAAATAGTTAATGGCCACTGTCTTGGCTTGATGACCAAAGGTAACAGTGTTATCCACAAACATTTCAGGGAAATGAGAAGGTTGGCTCATGATGAGACCCCCTTTCTTTTGGCTATTCCACCAAGAGCCATTACCCTAGTTTGGTGACCAGATAGGTGGTAATGTCATATCTCTACATGCCCATGGTCATAATAGCTCGGCTCGTGATGAGACCTCCTATCCATCAACTAGTACCTTGAGTGTTTATGTTATCTTGTGGGTCCCCTTTTCTTACTAAGAATATTTTCACTACTTCTCGGGTATCCCTGGGTGAAGTATCTCGAAGGTTTCAAAATTGAATTTTAACTCTTTCCAACTACTTTTACCATCCGGGCCTTTAGCCCCTTCTTCCCACAAGGTAAGGTTCAACCCTTCCTATTGTAGCCAATTCCAATGCCCAAACAAGGATAGGGGATATGGAAGGAATGAATATGGAAAGTGGTAAGTATGGAGGGAATGGATGATGAATTTTCATAGATCCACCCAGTAGCAACCAATCCTAAAGGGAAATCAACTTACTAGGGCATTGTTTCACCCTTCAAGGTATGAATGAGGCAAAGAGCATAATTTTCAAGAAAACATCATGAAATGAGGAAGGATTCAATACAACATGTTCAAGTGCTTCAAAAATAAGAGTGATACATACCATGATACCCAAACTATTTACCTCATGGAGCAAGACTCACTGCTACTTCAGGACCAGGCTAGTGTGATGGATACTGTTGCTGGTGATACAAGGACTGCGTTGAAGAAAAGAGGGGCCCTCCTGGGCCATGCCTAAGTCATTTGTCTCTCATTACTCCATGTTTAGGACCTGTGGGCCTTGAGACATGATCTCCTTATTTATCCCTAGGCTAGGGGATAACCATGTCTATCTCGAGATCTACATGGTGCAATTCTCCCTTGAATTTAGGCTTTCTAATTCAAGTAAACAAAAATCTTACTCAAACCACAAAAATGCCCAAATAAAACCACCATGATTTGTAAAATGCCTTAAATATTCCAATGGTTGGCTCAACAAATGGATCTTAAACTATTTCTACTATAAAGAGTTTATGCTCCACTATCTAACTATTCCTTTTGTATTTTATTAATTTTCTAAGAAAATAAAACATAGCAAATATATTTTTACTACCTTGATGTAAATAACAAAGCCATAATAATAAAAACACATTGAAACATTATACACACTATTTACTTGAAAAATCAACTATTCCTTTTGTATTTTATTAATTTTCTAAGAAAATAAAACACAGCAAATATATTTTTACTACCATGATGTCAATAACAAAGCCATAATAATAAAAACGCATTGAAACATTATACACAACAAATATATTTTTACTACCATGATGTCAATAACAAAGCCATAATAATAAAAACGCATTGAAACATTATACACACTATTTACTTGAAAAGCCCAAAACCCAATGTAGACAACATTGAAAAAAATATCTTAAAATCTTTTGTTTTTATTATCCAAACAAAAATGTAAACATCCATGTTTCATAAACCGGAGAAAGGGACCAGCAATATAGCTTTAATGATTAAAAAATACAACATAACTCATTATAAACATCAATGTTTCATAAATCAAAGAAAGGGACCAGCAATATAGCTTCAATGATTAAAAAATATAACATAACTCACATGTATGACTAGCTAGTAAGCAAAGAACCCTACCTTCCAAAAAAAAAACTAATTTGATTTCTAATATGATGTTTGATTAATAACACCATTTTCTCATAAACCAAAGAAAGGGACCAACAATATAGCTTCAATGATTAAAAAATATAGCATAACTCACATGTATGACTAGCTAGTCAATAAAGAACCCTAACTTCCAAAAAAAAACTAAATTGATTTCTAATATGATGTTTGATTAATAACACCATTTTCATTTATTTCACTCATGTTATATAGTCCTAAAATTCCCTTTTTGGATCATTAGTCGTTTGACAATTGTGAGCTTTATTATCGTTACATAAAAACTTATATAAGGTTTTTATGTGAAATATGAGTTGCTAAGATTGTTTAGTTTTCTAATTGAATATACTAAGGCTATCCAAGTAGATCAAATCGTTTGAAGAGAAGTAGGATGCAATACAGAACTTAAAATAATATGTTAAAATAGTTTCTTCTCAAGATCATTAAACTAGAAGGATATGGTACAATTATTGTTGGAATATATAATTCCTACTTATCTAATATACTTGCTAATGTATTGAGAGGTAGAGTTAATCTCTATGTGAGTTGTGTGATCCTATTATTAAGAGGTTGTTAGAGAGTTGGATTTGCGAGATCCTTGTTTGGTGTGTGGTTGAGATATTCTCTCAACCTCCCCAGTTAGATCTGATAACTATCAGTGAGCTCTATATAATGAGCCACAAATGTATTGTATTAAAAAAAAATCAAGTATTCTAATAGAAATGTAGAATGTTGTCTATCTCATTTCTTAATTTGGTATCAGAGCCTTAGGGCTGGGCGTGAATCCCTCACAGGAGTGCCCAGGAACATGTGGAGAATAGAGTAGTATGTTTGTGTAGTGTGTGAAGAGAAATTGGTCGTTGTGTTTTGTTGTTAGAATGTGCCTTTGGGTGTGCTTGAGAAGATCACATATTGCTAATGATAGATCCGCTACCATAGAAGGCACTGCCACTGAGAAAAGAAGTATGGATGCCAAGAAATCACTGCTGGTGTCAAATCTGAAAGCCAAGAAATTACTGCTAGTGGAAAACCACGAAATCACTGTGTCATGGGAGCAAATTGACTCATGGTTCCCTAGTTCATTGTAGCCACAAAATTGCATATTGCCATTGCCTTTGTGGTTGGCCGCAGGTTCGGGTACCCCAAGCAGTCATTTGCAAGTGAATACAATGGATGATGTTGCCTCTGAATTTGTTGATGCACAGTCGCCGAAAAACATGCTTCGAGTTATGTCGCCTCCCTCCAAGTATGATTACTCTCAAGGACAGAAGCCTTCATCTGCCTTTTTATCATTGACATCATCAAATACTGGCAGTGGCAACCTTTATTCAATGCTTTTCGCAACAGGATCTGGTCAGGCCCAAGCTATGAGTTCTTTTGGAAATATAGAACGAAGTTCTATGTCTGGAGCCATGGATTTTGGAGGAAGGGGCACAGAGTGGACCGATCGAAGATCCACTGGGTTGACAAGCAGTTCATCAGGAAACACCATTGGCAATGATGTGTTGGTGCTCAGTCTCGATACTGATTTCGATGGGTGTATGAGGCTGATCCGGGAGGTGACTACAGAGTTACCGATCTATCTGGCCAATTTGCTTAATAGCCTGTGGTTGGAGGGGAAGAAGACCGCAGCGATCGAGATCCTGCAGCGGTTCAATTGGGAGGTGCCAGATTGGGTCATTGTGCCCGGTGGGAACTTGGGTAATATCTATGCCTTTTATAAGGGGTTCCAGATGTGCAAGGAGCTGGGTCTGGTGAATGATATTCCTTGCCTTGTCTGTGCGCAGGCTGCCAATGCCAATCCTCTGTATTTACACTATAAGTCTAGGTGGAATGACTTTAAGCCTGTGACTGCCAATTCCACCTTTGCATCGGTGATACAGATTGGTGATCCCGTGTCGATCGATCGAGCTATTTATGCAATGAAGAATTCAGATGGAATAGTCGAGGAGGCTACTGAGGAGGAGTTGATGGATGTTGTAGCTCTGGAAGATCTGAAAGGTATGTTTATATGCTCTCATACTAGGGTGGCTCTTGCAGCATTGACGAAGCTCAGAAGTAAGGGTATTATTGGGCTCAATCACAGAACCGTTGTTGTCAGTACTTCTCATGGGCTGAAGTTTACACAATCCAAGATAGACTATCACTCGAAAGCGATCCCTGAGATCTAGAAAAAGATCTGGCTTACATGGACCTGTGGGGATCCTTGTTGACCATACAGTTGAGGGGACATGAGGATCCCGTGTGTTCTCCATTTGGAATGGAGGTGGTATCCCGAAACCACAGTGTTGTCGAAGAGAATGCTCAAGAAGTTCTTCTACAGATTACATGGAGGTGTTATAGCGAAATGAAGTGAGGTGTACGTGACCATTCCGTCAGACTCACAGAGGGTTGACTGTAAGTGTGATTGAGTTATGATTTTACAAGTATTGTTATTGATATTTTTTTGGTTTGAAGGTGTGCATAGTTATGTTATTTTTGAGACATGTAATTGAAAGCAAGACTAGGATATTTTGATGTAGTGGTCCTAGAAAATTCTATGTACCTGAGCCATTGTATACCCCATAATGTGAAAATTTCGTGGTGATCTAGAAACCACTATGTAAAGCATGGTTATAGGTAATCCGAGAAAACCTGATGCATGGTTGAGGGTAATCCGAGAAAACCCAGAGCATGGTTATAGGTAATCCAAGAAAACCTGGTGCATGGTTGAGGGTAATCCGAGAAAACCCAGAGCACGGTTATGGGTAAGATGAAATAAAACCCAAGTTGATGATTATGTGATGAAGGGGGAGATATGAGGAAGAATGGTTGAGTGAACCATGTAGCTAAAAAGGATTCCTATAGAACTGGCGGTTACAGCGGCTGATGACCCATGTATTCTGGTAGATGGATTTCTCTTTATATGGACATCAATAATCAGATGCAGGTACAAGAGGAAGCACACGAAGATATGACCACATAGATATTTAGATAAGTAGTCATTAAGGGAGAGTGTTGGAATATATAATTCCTACTTATCTAATATACTTGCTAATGTATTGAGAGGTAGAGTTAATCTCTACGTGAGTTGTGTGATCCTATTATTAAGAGGTTGTTAGATAGTTGGATTTGTGAGATCCTTGTTTGGTGTGTGGTTGAGATATTSTCTCAACCTCCCCAGTTATCTTTAGAATAAGTTAGATCTGATAACTATCAGTGATCTCTATATAATGAGCCACAAATGTATTGTATTAAAAAAAAATAAGTATTCTAATAGAAATGTAGAATGATGTATATCTCATTTCTTAATTATTATATCTAGACATCATGGGGCATTCATCATTTCCTTAGTAGTTATCATATTTTTCTATAGAAGACCCATGATATCATGGGAAAAGATGAAGACATTATTTTTATAAAAATTTAAGATGATGATAGGAAAGAAATATAATCGATGTTGTGGTGTAATATTATTTTCTCAATTGTCCAAATTAGTGGATATTGATAAGCAAGGAAAGAAAGGACACATGAATCCAAAGGAACAAGTTCTATGTGTTTTGGTAGGATTGATAGATGGGTTCACATATATTTGGTACTATGACTTGGAGAGAAAAAGATAAGTTCAAGATTGGATAGCTTTGAGGACATGCTTCAGGAAGGAATTGGGCATAGGGGATGCAAAGGACAACCTAACCTTGGAGAATGTTTTGCTAAAAATTATAAGTTTCATTGAGAACCATACAAGTGAAGATAATGTGAACATGGTATTCCATATTTGAATAGTGAAGGATTCCATCACAAGAATGTATCACATAGAATAATAAATGAACAAGTGCATGATGAACAACCCACAAACCAACAAACGTTGTGCAAGGAAAAGGATAAAATCATAAAAAATGATATTGCAGAGGAAAAATAAGAAGTCAAGTTGTTGGAGTACTTCACACACACCTAGGATTTCTTTTTCCTAAGGTTCTCCCTATGTTTATTATTCATTATCCATTGTCCTAAAGTTTAGGGAGAATATTCCTCTAGGAGAATATTCTCTTCAGTTTTCACTTCAATTTGATCAGTTGAGTGGAATCTAGATGCTACATCGGGATTATCTCCATGCAACATTGGGATCATCACCAACTAATGTGAATTGTCCCTGGGATCATCACCAGACTAGCGCATTACTCATGATTCCCTGATCTTCTCCTCACTTCACTTTGTTTCAGTCAGTTAGCTGAAGACTGATAGACTAGTTAACTTGGACTAGGTGGAAGTTCACTCCCATAACTGCCTGAGAGACTAGACTAGGTGGAATTTTACTCCTGTAACTGTTGGTGTGTGTCCATATCACTCTATACCACCAATATGGCGCATTTTATTCTCCTCCTATGTGCATTATTTTAGTTATTCAGAGTATATCATGTGTAAATTATCATTCATTCATTTGGTTAATGAGAATTCTTCCATTCTTTCTCTCCTGCTTCTCTTTTCTTCTATTTTCTGTGCAACTGTGTATGCCAATTCCCAACTAGATATATTTTGTGTTGTTTCAACACATTTACATGGTATTATAGCCAATGCACTGTTAGGGAAAAGACACACCAAAATATTTTTGCAGGTACCAAATATTGAATACAACGAAAATATGGAATTTCCAAAAGAATTCATTCTTACACCTTACAACTTCTTTGCATGGAAGGAGAAGATAATAATGCATCTTTGAAGTAGAGGATTGTATAGGTTAACCATGAACATAGAGGAATAACCAACATCAGCCTTATAAAAATCCAAGTATCTAAATTGAATGGATGAAGCGTTCAGAACAATTTGCAATCTCATTTCTCCTGAACTCCTCTTTCACATATCCTCCTGTAAAACCCCCAATGAAGCCTGGACCACCATGGAATGGATTTTTGGAAAATAGGATGAGATGAGGGGACACATGCTAGAGGTGGAACTGCTCACATTGGATCAAAAAAGCTTCAACAATCTCCAAGATTTCTTTACCAAATATAAGGATTTGTTGTCGTAACTCAAGGCTTGCGGGGTTGATAAATCTAAGGAGGAGAAACAAATGGTTCTCACCATTGTCTCCAAAATTGGTCTAGAATACTCAGTGTTCATATCCACTTTTCATTCAGTTAGATTCACCTCTGGCTCCACCTGGAAGATTCCCTTTCTTGAGGATTTTATCGAATCCCCGACAGAAGAGCAGAACAAGATCATCAACATGGGAAAAATCAAAGGCCCAAGGGCGCATGCACTTATTGTGCAAGATGGAAGCGGTCATAAATATCATAAATCTAAATATAAATTCAAAAGGAAATCACATGCAAATCTGAAGAAGGAAAGGTACTCAAAACCCTTCAATGATGCCTCTGGATCCAAAGGTGGAAAGGGAAGAAAAGGGGAGAAATGCACTTACTTCAATAAAGGATTCCATCCATAATCCACATGTATGTAGAAATAGATAGATCTAATGACCCAAATAATTTAGAAAAACAACCTTGGTGATCACATCCTCGAGGGTGCCAAGAAGAAAAATCTAGAAGATCATAATCCCAAGAAAGGAAATTCTAGCCATGCCTTGATTGCCATCAACTCCTCTCCTGATGCTTGGATTGTAGATTCAGGTGCATCAAACAACATGGATGCCACAAAAGAAGTATATTGTTCATTGTATGTATGAAAATTTCCTCCTATTATGATGGGAGAAAACTCTCCAGTCGAGGTCACCGACAAAGGAAGAATTGAATTCACAAGCAGAAGCTTAGAGAATGTGCTACACGTTCCCAAAATTTTCATCAATATTCTCTCCGTGTATTAGATGAATAACTCTGCGACTAAAAAGAGAGTCATATTCACACCTGATGCAGTGGATATCTATGACATGAAAACCAATTCCATGGTTGCTACCGATGAGGTAAATCATCAATATAGACTTTACACATTTTTTGAATTTATTGAACTAGCTTCTACATTACTACTTACCCATGTTGATGAAAGCAATATGATATGGCACGAAAGGTTTGGAAATTTAAATTTCAGATATTTGCAATATCTTAGAAAGCAGGGAATGGTTGATGTTCTACCTGAAATCCACTTCTCCAAAGGAATTTGTGAGGGATTTGTTCTTGGAAAACACCCTCAAGAAAAATTCGAAAAAGGAAAGACTCATAGAGCTTCCTCTCCTTTAGATCTGATCCATAGTGAACTCATGGGCCCTTTTCCGCATCCATCAATCAGTAAATCAAGGTAAATTCCCATTTTTGTTGATGATTCCTCACCCTTCACATGGATTTTCTTTCTCAGGAAAAAATCAGAGGTCTTTCAACACCTCAAAGATTTCAAGGCCCTTGTTGAGACACAGTCGGGAAAGAAAATCAAAGTACTATGAAAATATAATGGGGGAGAGTATGTCAACCATGAGATACAGAATCTTTGTCATGAGGCAGGGATTCAGTTCCAGCATATGGTTCCCTATACTCTACACCAAAATAGAGTTGTTGAGCGGAAAAATAGATCTGTAAAAGAGATGGCATCTTGCATGCTACATGCAAAGTCACTTCCACAGATATTATGGGCTAAAGCACTTAATTTTGCAACCTACATAAAAAACATATCTCCCCATATATTTTTCAAGGATAAGACCCCCTACGAGGCTTGGAGCGGCCTAAAAACGGAAGTGACCCACTTCTGCATTTTTGGTTCACGTGCATGGGCCAAGATTCCCTCTAAGAAGAGGAAGGCACTTGATCCACAGAGCATAGAGTGTATATTTGTTGGATACCCCAATGGTGTGAAGGGATACAGACTCATTGATCTTTCCTCAAATTGGCTCATCATTGAGCGTAGTGTCCAATTTGAGGAAAGTGCCTCGCATGTACCTCAACAATCGCATGCATACACCTTTTTTCTTCCACCTATCAGAGATGATGAGAATGCACATGTTGACTCTTATTCAGATGAGAGTTCTAATTTAGAGGATTCAGATGATCCAGATACAGATTCAGTACAGTCAGATGCAGAGTCAGTGCATCTAGATGCAGATGCAGAGTGAGAGTAGAGAACCAAGTGGGCCCAGACTACTCTTCAGGATGCACGAGATATTGTTGAGGATCCAGTTGATACTAGGAGGACTCGATCTAATTTCTAGGATCCTCCTCTTGCACTCACTACCACCAAACCAATGCCACCTAGGCATCTTTTCTTGGTTCAGTCTTCATATCCACGGTCCTATGGAAAGGTTGTTGGAAATCCCTTTTTGGAATCCACCATCTAGGAGGAGTACAACTCCCTCCTGAAGAACCAGACTTGGGATCTAGTTCCCCTTCCTTCAGGAAGGAAACTTGTCAGGTGTATATGGGTCTATAGGACCAAGAGCGCAATGGATGGATAGATTATCATATACAAAGTTAGTCTACTTGCCAAAGGCTTTTAGTGGGTGCATGGCATTGACTATGATGATACCTTCGCTCCAGTAGAGAATATGGATTCCATATGTTTGGAACTTTCCATTGTGGTATCCAAGGGATGGGAAGTCCATCAAATGGAAGTGAAGAATGCATTTCTTTGTGGTGATCTCTCTAAGGAGATCTATATTGAGTAGCCCCAGGGATTTATGAAGGATTCATCTTTGGTTTGTCGACTAAAGAAGTCTCTTTATGGACTCAAGCAAGCTCTAAGGGCATGGTATGCCAAGATGGACTCCTACCTCATGTCACAGAATTTTGTACGTTGTAAGTCAGACCTGAATGTTTACATGCTCAGGACGACTAATTCACTTCTACTCCTAGTTTTGTATGTTGATGATTTGTTTATCACAGGTTGCTCGACTTCAATGATTTTTGCAGTCAAGAGGATTCTACATGACAGGTTCTTGATGATGGACATGGGTCAAATAGAGTTCTTCCTTAGACTCAAGATCAGTCAGGATGCATCAAGAATCAAATTGTCTCAAGCCAAATATGTGTGAGATATCCTTGAGATTTTTCACATGATAGACTATAAGTCTGCACTGACTCCTTTCTTATCAGGATTCTGACTTAAGGATGGTGGGGACACTCCACTGGTTGACAACACACTCTACAGATAGCTATTAGGGAGCTTGTTATATCTCACACACTTCAGATGAGACCTCTCCTATGCAATGGGAGTAGTCTCCAGGTTCATACAGGAGTTGCATGTGCTACATTGGAAGGCTGCAAAGTGTATCCTTTGATACGTATAGGGCACCATCACCTTTGGGATTCACTATGCAACAGACTCTACATTGGAACTCATCAAGTTCACTGATTCTGACTGTGTTGGAGATTGCATTGATCACAAGTCCACATTTGGTTACTCACTCAGTCTTGGTTATAGGCCTATCTGTTGGTCGAGAAAGAAGCAAGTTTCTATTGCTCTATCTTTAGCCGAGGTAGAGTACATAGGGTTAGTTAACATAACCATCTAGGCTATGTGGCTACAACATTTTCTCACTCAGTTGGGAATTCAGTTTTACCAGTCAATTGTCATCTGGTGTGACAATCAGAGCACTCTGAATTTTTGTAGAGATCTATTTGAGAGGCAGCGGACTAAGAACATCGAGATCCACATGCACTACATATGAGACTTAGTACATGAGAGGATCATCAACCTGTAGTTTTTTCCTTCAGTAGAACAAACTACAAACATCCTCACCAAGACCTTCATTGAGAAGAAGTTTCATTCTCTACATAGTCGTCTTGGATTGAAGGACGCAGTTGTCTAGCATCTGTCAATTCTTCTTTTTTACATACATTGTACTTTGAGAGGGGGGGGGGGGGGGGGNGGTTCCCATGAGTTTTTCCCTCTTTTCTCGTTTATTTCAATGTATCTTTTGTATTTGGGTACCTAACATGGCCTCATTACTGGGACCCATTCTTTATTTTCACCATAGTGATGTTCAGGGGGTCTATTGGAGTCCTTCACACACACCTAGGATTTTTTTTCCTAGGGTTTTCCCTATGTTTATTAGTCATTATCCAGTCTCTTAAAGTTTAGGGAGAATATTCCTCTAGGAGAATATTCTCTTCAATTTGATCAGTTGAGTGGAGTCTAGATGTTGTTGATACTGAGAGGGGGTTGAATCAATATCAAGTACAATTTAAAACCTTTTTCAACTTATACTTAAACCATTCAATTATATCCAATGAGCAATGAACAATAGTATAAGAGTTACACTAATACACCACAATACACCATGCAAAATATATGAAAAATAATCAATAGTTATTATTCAAGGGAAGTAATGACTTCCAAAGGTAGCTA
>ML783379.1:1317227-1327650 GCA_009831015.1 Picea engelmannii | reverse complement strand
TTTCTCTGCATTATTGTGATCATCATTCAGTATTTCTGCAAAGAGTTTTAAAAGAAGCATAATTGTTTAAGCTCAGTAACAATTGATTCACCTCCCCCCCTCTTAGTTGTTTAATCCATCTCCAATAGCTCCATGAAAGTCTGCAATTTTAGATGGTGCTACTCCATCTAAGTCAATTGAAGATTTCCATCGTTCAAATGACTTTTTATTCTTGGTATTAAATATTTCTAACAGTAACTTTTTGGTTTCATGATTTTAATCCATGTGGTATAGAGTAGCAGAATCCTCTTCAAATATCTTGGGATCCTGAATCATAATAGCATCAACTATTTCTCTCATCTCTAACAACCTTTGTGCAGACCAATCAGGTTCTTCAATGATTTCATCCATGTCCATAGCATGGGTAATTTCCTAGTCTTCTAGTGTGTTTATTTCCACTGATGACAGATTTCTTTTTCTTTTTGTACGAGTGTGTGCAACATGTGTTTTCTCAAGGTTTTTCCTTGGTGGGTTTTTATCTCCACCGTCACATGAATCTCCAACCAATGTTTTTCTAGTATCCATTCCACTGGTTTTTCTTTTCATTCTGGATGGAATGCTTCTATGAGACATTGTCAGAGAGTTAGGGTTTTGATTTGTTGTTTATTTGTTGTGTTTTTGTATCCCTCATTTGTTCTATTTACTTCTCCTATATTCTCTGAATTTTGGTAGGCCGCTAGCTCCTGGAGATCTGTTGGCAGCCAATCCACATTTTTCCACTGTCTTATAAGCTGCCTACACCAATGTTTTGCAAACCTCAATTTTTCGTCGCAATTTTTAAATAAACGACACTTTTATTTTTGCGACATTTGCACATTTGCCTTCGTTTTGTTTTCACGACTGTAAGCATGAAAACTTAGTCTTTCTAAGTCCCATTGAAATCATTATTTGAACTGTCATTATCCTTCTTGTCAATATGCCTATTGCGCTTGCATTTCACTTATCGTTATGCAGCTGGCAGAACTTTCGAACTATACTCATTGGACATTCTTGTATTGATTATGTGACTTGGTTTCATTGAGTTTGTAATGCATTGGCATTTGGATTTACATTTTATTTGACCTACTTGACCATTGGCTTCACGAAAATACATAGGGGTTATGATTAAATCCTTCATATATATCTTTTAATATAATGCCTATGTTCGTGTTTTCATAACTATTGGTATGTTGATTATATGAAGACCCATCGGCACATTGGTTAAACTATTGATATGAGTTGATACATTAGCGCATGGTTAAATATTTGGTATTGGTTTCCAATTGAATGTTAATGGTTTGAAACTATGGCACAACGTTGATTGCGCGCGTTGGTTTATACACTTACTATTGGTTTCATTAGTCGGCCAAGTGACATGATTGTTGAACTATGCTATGATGGGTAGAACAACTATAAGCCAGCAGTTGTACTTTGGAAATAACTATTTTGCATGGCAGAGATAAGCTCCACCACCTTCGCACGATGACATTTATGCCTATCCCTTATCCCCGTTTACTTCTGTTAGCTCGGATAACCCTTCGTGTGTTTTTCTCCTGTGTGTGCTATGACCCAGACCCTGGCTCATTCACCGTGTGCTCGGCTCCATGGCACCGGTGGTGCGAATCGAACCAAACGACAGCCAAGCCTTACTGTTATTTGACAATGCCCACAAATACTTGAAGGATAACGGATGGCTTACCTTCGTGCAGAGATTTGAGGGTTTTAAATTATTTGTGGCACAACAGTTCGCTCTGACTTTTGATGGTTGTAGATCCAAGGTGGGTAACATACAGATGGAAATCGATGAGAAGTTTATTAGTTCCGCTACATGGTTACCTGCCATAGGCCAGCATTGGTTCAAAAATTTGAAAGTGGAAGAGGTTCCATGGCCACTACTATTCGTCTCCCGAAAGGTCACCTCTTGTGACAGAGGTATGCCCATATCTATGCTTAAACCACGATRGCATGACCTTTTCATAATAGTCAAACAGTTCGTGACTTGTGAAGGTCGATATGGACTCGTGTTTCTCTACCACCTGCGTTTGTTAATGAATTTTATGGGATACCCGTTGAATATGCCCTTTTACTTTCAGCGTAGCCTATATAAAATGCCTAAAAAGTTTAAAAGGGAGAACGCCGACAGTAGCCTGTTCCACCATGTACTTATTAAACTTATCATTGTTTATCACTTGAGTTTACATGGTGATAGTTGGAGAGATTTCATCTCTCGAAATGGTTTTGATGACACAAACCCTGTCCAGGTTGGCAAGCCTGTGGTAAATGAAACCAAGGTCGGGCCACCCGTGCCCTTCCATGTCCTACTTCCCTCTCCTAAACCCTCGGTCGACCCTGATATTGATTTACCAGACGTTGTGGTAGAGAAGGCCGAGGCTATAAAAAATCCTGCAAGCAAAAGGGCCAAGGCAAACCCTACTGTTATTGCTAAGGGTAAAAATAACGCTTGGCTTATCTCGAGATTGGCTAGGAACAAACCTAAACCCTCTGCTAAGTCAAAGCCTATAATCCTTAGTGAGGATTCAGACTCTGACATAGAACGTTTCCTAACCAGTGAGTACCCTTACTCACAGGGTTTATGCACCGAACCACATTATGATTTTGTGACGAATCTTCCCCCTTGCCTAAGGAATAATCCTAGCGACCCTGGTATTAAACTGCCTAACGAAACCCTTGGAAAATTAATCAAACCCTCACCTGCACTTTCAAATCCCACATAGTCATCCTGTGACCAATGTGATTTGTGGTTGGAACGATACTACATCGACGTTCCCCTACTCCAATCGAAAATTCAATCGTTGGAAAGTCAAGTTGCAGTGTTGACCAGCCAAAGAGACCGACTCCAAGCAACTGATAAGAAGCAGAAGACAACTGGCTCCATCATTTTCAAGAATGTTGAATTGGCCACAGCCGTTATCAAATCCAAATTGTCATGATCAAGCCATCTGCTCACCATACAGGTATGGATTTTTATATCATTTTAGTTTTGTGAATGACCAGGATTAATATAGTGATTGGAATTTGGTCTTCGAATAGCTCTATTTATATTTCGAAATGGCTCTGTCATAATGTGTTCATCCTGTATATTTTTCTCTTTGCTAAAAATAAATGAAATTTCATTTTAGATACATGAGTTGATCATTCCCAGTTTAGCCATTGATATATTTTTATTGGATTCGAATGGTCTTCATTTGGATTTGATTTGTTCGTTTGTCTGATTGAGTTAACGAAACTGATGGTTTGCTTTCAATTAAATTCATTTGTATCTACTATGAACAGGAAGTTTTTCATGCTCAATTTAGAATACGATCATGTTTGGATTTGATTTCGTTATGGTTCATATGCTGTGATTGGCAAACAATTTCAATGAGTTTGATTGTTACGATCTTGTAAATCTTCTAATAACAGGAATACAACTCTGTTCGGTTTCAATCTGGAAAGAACTACTCGGTTTCGATGAAAACATTGCTATCATTTAAGCCTGTGCAAATACGCCCGAATCGTGGAATGGTTTTGATTCATAATAACTATGTTAAAACCTTAACTGTTTGATTCGCTCTTATTCTGATTGGATTATCCCATATCTTAAGTTGGCAAGATTGTTTTATGAGTTGGATTCGGATTATCCCATATCTTAAGTTGGCAAGAAAGGACTCAAGTCATCACAAAACTTCCCCCTCCTACATCCAAAAAATCTATGCAGTCTTTCTTAGGCTAGATCAACTTCGTGAGAAGATTTGTCCCCAGTTTCTCCGAAATGGTCAGGCCTTTAAAGAATTTGATTAAGAAAGACACTCAATATCATCGGGGACCCCTAGAAAATCAATCTTTTAATGCAATAAAAAAGTCCATAATAGACGCTCCATCTCTCATGAGCCCAGAGTTTTCCCAAGACTTTACACTACACTTTTGCTTCTGACCATTCCTATGTCTTCGTCCTAACCCAAAAGAATGCCGAGAACAATGAAGTACCCATTGCCTTTATGAGCTCTGCTTTCAAAGGCGTTGAACTTAATTACCCAGTGGTAGATCGACAAGCCTATGCTGTTTTCAAAGCAGTCAATCACTTCCGATCCTATCTTTTGAAGTCAAGGACGAAAGTCATTGTCCCCTACCTAGTCGCGAGGAACTTTTTAGTGCAGAAGGAACTAGGAGAAAAGAGAGCCAACTGGGTCACCTCCTTGCAGGAATATGACTTAGAAATCACCCCAACTCAGATAGTGAGAGGCCAAGGGTTATGCAAGTTAGTTGTTGATTCAGCAGTAGGACAACAAGAAGAAAGTGATACGTCAAACCTAGGACAAAGAGATCAAAGTCTAATCTGTTGCGCACAAAACCCTGTTAGTCCTTGGTATGGCGATATAAGATTATGTCTTGAACATGGATCAGCCCCCCGTCACCTTGACCCCGCCAAAAGAATATCATTGAGACTGAAGTCTACCTCCTTTCATCTAGTTAATGGTATCCTGTTTCGTCAAAATTTTGACAACGTATTGATGCGTTGTCTTGAAAAAGACGAAGCAGAAAAATTCTTGCTAGAGTTGCATGCAAGAGAAGCTGGCGGTCATTTTGGTGGTGACACAACTGCTCATAAGGTTCTAAGAGTCGGTTATTACTGGCCCACACTTTTTAGAGACGCCCATGCCTTCTGTCGTAAATGTGTCATCTGTTAGAAAGCATCAGGGCGGTTACAAAAACCAGCCTTTCCTTTGCAGCCCGTTTCAGTAGATTCCCCTTTTCAGCAGTGGGGCCTTGATATCATAGGTCCAATTAACCCTCCATCCTCGCAACAGAACAAGTTTATTGTAACAACCACATATTACTTTACTCGATGGTCTGAAGCTGTTGCGTTAAGAAATGTCAACACCAGTCAGGTAATTGCCTTTCTAAATTAGAATATTATCACTCGCTTCGGTATCCCTGACTGTTTAGTTTTCGATAATGCTTCTTACTTTTCTTCTCTTGAGATGAGCGAGTTCTCTTTGGAAAAAGGAATTAAGATGAAGTATTCTGCTAGCTATTACCCCCAGGGCAACGGATTGGCAGAATCAACAAACAAGAACTTAATCAAAATCATCAAGAGAACGGTGATCGAAAATCACAAGAATTGGCACAATGCACTGTTGAACGTGTTGTGGGCTAATAGGGTAACACCAAAAGCTGCTATAGGTAACTCCCCCTTTTTCTCGTCTATGGCAGAGAAGCAATTCTGCCACCTCACATTCTTCTTCCTTCACTCCAGTTGTCATAGAAAGTCGAAGAAGGAGATTGTCCCCCTTTGGAAAACCAAATTAATGCTTTGATGAAGCTAGAAGAGGTAAGAGCCCATGCTAAATGTAAGTTAGCTCAACATCAACAATTGGTTAAAAGATGGTTCGATTCTAACTCTGCTTCTGATAGGAATTTTGAAGTAGGTGATCTCGTCTTGAAATGGGACAAACCGCATGAGGGAAATGGAGAGCACACAAAATTTCAAAACTTATGGCTTGGACCATTTTTTATTGCTGAAAAGTTGGGTCCCAGTTCTTTTCGATTGCAGAATCTTGAAGGGCAGCTTGACACCTATCCGGTGAATGGCCAAGCCTTGAAAAGATACTTTGCTTGATGAAAACCCTTGTATATTATGTACATATTTTTCTTTTGTGTGCTTTTTCATTTGCTTTTTAGTTTTTGATTTTTCTTTGAATTTATCAGTTTGTGTTTTCTTTGAAGTACACACACCTATATACTAAGCTATTCAGAAAAAGACAATAGAAAATTCCTTCACTAAAATAACTGCTAAGAAAAAGGTATAAACATCAATGGTTTATTTCTGAAATTTATATCTATGTTGGAAAAGTCTGTCGTTTAAAAGAAGATGGCTGATTTCTATCTCTGAGTAAAGTTCATCATGATCATCCATTATCTTTTTACGTTGTCCCTATTCCGTAAAGGAATGACTCGGAGGATGTCTCCCTGCCTTAGGAAGTTGTTTTTGTAAATAAAACATCTCTGGATCTAAATAAGGGACAGTTCTAAAAAATTATGATGAGGTCTAAAAAAATATGTTAAAGTATCATGATTTTCAGCGTCACCCCACTCAAATACATATCTATAAAAATAAAAAAAATAAAAAAACAAAAAAAAAAACAAACAAACAAAAAAATAATAAGAGCTGTGGGAAGTGCTTGTAAACCCGCCGGGATACTGAACAGGTCTGCTGGCAGTGGGTAAATGCATGCATGGCGCCAATACAACTTCGTCGGGGTACTGAATAGGCCCGCTGGCAGCGAAGCAATGTCGGGTATATGAAAAATTGTAAATAAGAATCCTCTTAACATCCTTTATTCTGATCCGGAACTTCTTGGCAGGATACTGATGTCAGAGTGGGTTAAATGGAAACCCTGTCGAGGCTATGGACGCCTGCTGGCAGCAGTGGCTCTGTCAACAGTATTGGATATTTTATCTTTAATATCATGACTTGCTAATCTTAATATTGTTATCAGTTTTCATCTTTTGAAACACCGCTGGAATAGTTGGTTAATGATGATGTTTATAATATTTTCTGGTTGTTATTTTTGAGTTGAAATTATCTTTACTGTCCTAATTTGAATTTGTTCCTTTTGGCAGAGATAACTGCTTCTACCAGTGTGTCACCATTGTTGGCAGCCAATCCGCATTTTTCCACTGTCTTATAAGCTGCCTACACCAATGTTTTGCAAACCTCAATTTTTCGTCGCAATTTTTAAATAAACAACACTTTTATTTTTGCGACATTTGCACATTTGCCTTCGTTTTGTTTTCACGACTGTAAGCGTGAAAAATTAGTCTTTCGAAGTCCCATTGAAATCATTATTTGAACTGTCATTATCCTTCTTGTTAATATGCCTATTGCGCTTGCATTTCACTTATCGTTATGCAGCTGGCAGAACTTTCGAACTATACTCATTGGACATTCTTGTATTGATTGTGTGACTTGGTTTCATTGAGTTTGTAATGCATTGGCATTTGGATTTACATTTTATTTGACCTACTTGACCATTGGTTTCATGAAAATTCATAGGGGTTATGATTAAATCCTTCATATATATCTTTTAATATAATGCCTATGTTCGTGTTTTCATAACTATTGGTATGTTGATTATATGAAGACCCATCGGCACATTGGTTAAACTATTGATATGAGCTAATACATTAGCGCATGGTTAAATATTTGGTATTGGTTTCCAATTGAATGTTAATGGTTTGAAACTACGGCACAACGTTGATTGCGCACGTTGGTTTATACACTTACTATTGGTTTCATTGGTCATCCAAGTGACATGATTGTTGAACTATGCTATGATGGGTAGAACAACTATAAGTTGGTGGTTGTACTTTGGCAATAACTATTTTTCATGGTAGAGATAAGCTCCACCACCTTCGCACGATGACATTTATGCCTATCCCTTATCCCTGTTTACTTATGTTAGCTCGGATAACCCTTCGTGTGTTTTTCTCCTATGTGTGCTATGACCCAAACCTTGGCTCGTTCACCGTGTGCTCGGCTCCATGGCACCAGTGGTGCGAATCGAACCAAACAACAACCAAGCCTTACTGTTATTTGACAATGCCCGCAAAGACTTGAAGGATAACGGATGGCCTACCTTCGTGCAGAGATTTGAGGGTTTTAACTTATTTGTGGCACAGGAGTTCACTCTGACTTTTGATGGCTGTAGAGCCAAGGTGGGTGACATACAGTTGGAAATCGATGAGAAGTTTATTAGTTCTGCTACAGGGTTACCTGCCATAGGCCAGTGTTGGTTCAAAAATTCGAAAGTGGAATAGGTTCCATGGCCACTACTATTCGTCTCCCGAAAGGTCACCTCTTGTGACAGAGGTATGCCCATATCTATGCTTAAACCACGATGGCATGACCTTTTCATAATAGTTAAATAGTTTGTGACCTATGAAGGTCGATATGGACTCGTGTTTCTCTACCACCTGCGTTTGTTAATGAATTTTATGGGATACTCGTTGAATATGCCCTTTTACTTTCAGTGTAGCCTATATAAAATGCCTAAAAAGTTTAAAAGGGAGAAGGCCGACAGTAGCTTGTTCCACCATGGACTTATTAAACTTATCATTGTTTATCACTTGAGTTTACATGGTGATAGCTGGAGAGCTTTCATCGCTCGAAATGGTTTTGATGACACAAACCCTGTCCAGGTTGGCAAGCCTGTGGTAAATGAAACCAAGGTCGGGCCACCCATGCCCTTCCATGTCCTACTTCCCTCTCCTAAACCCTCAGCCGACCCTGATATTGATTTACCAGATGTTGTGTCAGAGAAGGCCGAGGCTATAAAAAATCCTGCGAGCAAAAGGGCCAAGGAAAACCCTACTGTTATTGCTAAGGGTAAAAAGAACGCTCAACTTATCTCGAGATTGGCTAGGAACAAACCTAAACCCTATGTTGATTCAAAGCCTATAATCCTTAGTGAGGATTCAGACTCTGACATAGAACATTTCCTAACCAGTGAGTACCCTTACTCACAGGGTTTATGCATCGAACCACCTTATGATTTTGTGACGAATATTCCCCCTTGCCTAAGGAATAATCCTAGCGACCCTGGTATTAAACTGCCTAACGAAACCCTTGGCAAAGTAATCAAACCCTCACTTGCACTTTCAAAGCCCACACAGTCGTCCTGTGACCAATGTGATTTGTGGTTGGAATGATACTACATCGACGTTCCCCTACTCCAATCGAAAATTCAATCGTTGGAAAGTCAAGTTGCAGTGTTGATCAGCCAAAGAGACCGACTCCAAGCAACTGATAAGAAGCAGAAGACAATTGGCTCCATCGTTTTCAAGAATGTTGAATCGGCCACAACCGTTATCAACTCCAAATTGTCGTGATCAAGTCATCTGCTCGCCATACAGGTATGGATTTTGATATCATTTTAGTTTTGTGAATGACTAGGATTAATATAGTGATTGGAATTTGGTCTTCGAATAGCTCTGTTTATATTTCGAAATGGCTCTGTCATAATGTGTTCATCCTGTATATTTTTCACTTTGCTAAAAATAAATGAAATTTCATTTTAGATACATGAGTTGATCATTCCCAGTTTAGCCATTGATAGATTTTTATTGGATTTGAATGGTCTTCGTTTGGATTTGATTTGTTCGTTTGTCTGATTGAGTTAACGAAACTGATGGTTTTCTTTCAATTAAATTCGTTTGTATCTACTCTGAACAGGAAGTTTTTCATGCTCAATTTAGACTACGATCATGTTTGGATTTGATTTCGTTATGGTTCATATGTTGTGATTGGCAAACGATTTCAATGAGTTTGATTGTTACGATCTTGTAAATCTTCTAAGAACAGGAATACAACTCTGTTCGGTTTCAATTTGGAAAGAACTACTCGGTTTTGTATGAAAACAATGCTCTCATTTAAGCTTGTGCAAATATGCTTGAATCGTGGAATGGTTTTGACTCATAATAACTATGTTAAAACCTTAACTGTTCGATTCACTCTTATTCTGATTGGATTATCCCATATCTTAAGTTGGCAAGATTGTTTTATGAGTTGGATTCAGATTGCTGCTCTGTTTGATTTTAAATTTGCAAAACGAATTGGTCGACCTAGGTTATCTCTATCAAATTCAGTTATAATTTGTTTGAATGGAACGATTTTGATCAAAGTCAATCGATCTTGTTTGCCCAATTTGCAATAACAAACGCTCGGATAATTCTTACGAATTATGTTACCAATTAATTGATCCTGTTATGATTTCATTTGAATTGATTTTCGCGCCAGTTTGAGTCGATCCACTCATGGAATGAATCGTTTGCTATGTCATTACAGTTATAATGATTTGAAAATGATCTTGTTGGATTCGATCCTATCTGCTATCGATAAGGCAGCATAACAATTGCCTACGATTTGATTATATCAGTTTCAAATTAATATCAAACGATTTCACAACTGTTGATTATGATTCTGTTCGTTAGATTTTGTGGTAACAAAAGAAATAGAGTACACGTATCTCTATGATCATTTGATTGATCTTGATCCTCTTTGATTTCGAATGGCATAAGCATTTCAATATCAATGATTCATTTTCAAATAGTTATTGGATGTTAATTGAATTTGATTCTTTAAAAAGATTTTCAATCTATTTTAATGTTGATTCTGTGTCTTATTTAGACCAGCTACAGAATCACAAGATTCTGTAGCTAGTCTATAGAATTAGATTTTTATTATTTTATTAATAAAGGATCCTTCTAACTTGTCCATTTTTAACCCTTTTCAGGTAAATTCGAATTGCATGGCACATGCTAGACAGTTTAGGAGAATATTTGTGTATTTTAGTTCTATTGTAGGCTCCTAGTTTAGTTAAACTTGGGATATCTGCCCAGATTT
>ML783379.1:1287069-1316934 GCA_009831015.1 Picea engelmannii | reverse complement strand
CTATCATTTACGAGAAGCTCCTGGATAATTCGGTGCGGGTTTCCTCCCTTCGATCAGCTAAAACAACCATCATACACAGGGAAAATCTGGAGCATTTCTCCAGGTCAGTTTGTAATTTATTTTCATTAATTTGTTAGTATACTATTAGTATTTTAGTTAGATATATTTGTAGTTTAGATTAGTGATTTAGTTTAGTTAGTTTTCGATTTTATTTCTGTTCATAAAATTATAAAATCAACAAAAATATCTTTTTC
Source organism: Picea engelmannii (assembly GCA_009831015.1). Lineage (NCBI taxonomy): Eukaryota > Viridiplantae > Streptophyta > Pinopsida > Pinales > Pinaceae > Picea > Picea engelmannii. The sequence continues at coordinate 1,316,680 of ML783379.1, read as the reverse complement.
TGTCTTAGGGCAGAATATAAATGAATTTTTCAGGTTTTATTTAAATCTGTAAATTGTAGATATTGTACATTTTGTGAATAAGGTTTATTTATGTTAGTAGTTACATAGTTAATTAGTTAGAGTTAGTATAGTATTAGTTAGTAGATTGTATATATATAGAATAGTTAATTTTGTTTTAGTTTGTTTAATAGTTAGTTTTAGATTAGTTTATTAGTTTGTTTAATAGTTAGTTTTAGTTAGATTAGTTTAGTTAGTTTTAATTGTTATTTTTAGTTAGTTATTGTAGTTTAGTTTTCTTTTTTGTTTTCTTAGGACCTTAGATCGGCTAACGAAGCCGCTAAACCCGACAGGGTGGTTCATTCCAAATGGCTTGGGTTATTAGACAACCCCGGACCGGTTCCACTCTCTTAGTTGACGGACGGTCAATTTCGCCCGTCAACAAGATCCAAATCATCCCTACCACCTTCTTTGAATTTCTCAATTCTAATAAAGTGTGAAGCATACCCAACTAACTACATATGCATAGTGAATTTTCTATCTGGGTCAAAACCTTCGACAAGTTTGGCTTCCCTCAGACCCATTTTTTCATGATGTTCTGCCAACTTATTTAGGTGAGTTATGTATTTAACAATGCAATCCCCAATTTTCCATGGTAGGGGTATAAACTATTTTTTCCTTTTGTCATGGAAGAAACAGGCCCAAGTTTTGTATTTCCTGCATACTTATCCAACAAACAATTTATCTGATGTATAAAATGGTAAGAGGAAAGGATTCTCCTTACTCCCAAATACTCTGATTGCAGTGAATTATTCAGACAACTCATAAATACATTTTCGAGTGAGGAAGGAAGTTGCTTCTAAGGATATCCTTGATGTGCTCTGTCCAAATATTAACCTTTTGAATTATGAGATGAAATTGTTGTGAATTGGGTAAAAATCATATTGGGCTTCATGTTTATACAAAATTGAATACCATGCATAAACTAGCTCTAACTTAAAATCCACATGTTTTGTGTGAGACAAATCTTCAAAAACATGGCCATAAGCAATGGCGAAAATGAGGTAAGAAGCCATCTAGAATCTATGGGTCTTTTTGAGGTTAATCAACTAGAAATAAATTTCACTTGAAATGAGATAACCCCAATAGATGATATATTTTTCATGCAGGGCATAATGCATAGCATATATGACATTCTTGTTACAAACATAGTAGATTCCAATATGAGAATGCAGGCAAATAGCCAAGAAAATTTTGTGTATGGGTATTTTAGCAAGTTTACCTAGATTCTAGAAGTACCAAGGTTGCAGGTTGGATCTTTCAAATAGTTGCTCAACAGTTTGTTCCATCTCGTATTCTTCTTCAAAAATTCATCAGCTTCCTTGATCTTGAATCGCATAGTTGGCGCAGGTAGTCATATCATTTTAGAAAATGTTGAGGGAGCTAAAGAAATGGGTTGATGACCTTGCATTTGAATTATTCTTCATTCAAAAATGAATTTATTTTCACACCATTGAATGATCTCTTTCATATCGGTTACTTTTGTAACACATCCTGCTAATGTAATTCCTACAGTCCAAATTAGGTTCACCTTCTTCTCAGCTGGAGGAAGATTTTTGTAGTACTTGTATGCCCTGGACCAATGGAATTTTTGATCTTCATGAACAAGTGTGTTCAATGTATCTTCAAAAAATACTTCCTTCTTCGTACTTGACATCTTTTCTTCTTTTTACAAAGGTGGTGCTACTGTCGATACTTACAGGTTGCCATTTTTATTTAATTTAAATTCCACTGTGTACTGCCTTGGTAACTCAATCAGCCATAGATCAAGCTTCAAATGTCATCAATTGTCATGGGACTTGGATTTATTACAACCCTTAATCAATGCATTGTTCATTAATAATGGCATTATATTTTTACGAGTGATGGATGATGTTGAAAGGGTAATTAATTTGACGGGAAAAGGTGATGTGATGGTATGATGAATGGAAAGTGTTAAGTATGGAGGTGTAAAATGATGTAAGGAAATGTTACGGAAATGTGGACTTGCATGTTTGCGAGGTTTTTGGATTAAACGCTTGTGAAACAATCTTCGGGAAAGGGAAACGATATCCACATTGAGATTTTTGAATGAGGTTAAGTGTTGGGAGAAATGTGGACTTGCGAGGTTCTAGACTTATGAGTCATATTGATGAGGGGTAAGGAGATTCACTTTGCAATGAGAAATATGACTAAGTGTGAAAAAAGAAGTGAACAATGGAAAGTGGATGCGAACCTGTGGATTTGTGGAGGTGGAAACTTAGGAAAGGATTTAGGGATGGCACATGGCTCTGCATCCACATTGCTTGAATTTTTAATAAGTACCAAAAGAAAATGAAAAAGGAAAAGAAGTAAGTGTCTTTTTGAGTGCGAGGTTGTGGACCTGAGTAGTTCAAAAAATATTTAAGCATTGTTATGCAGCTCTGCATTCACATCATTTGAAAAACAATTAAGTGCTTGGGGTTTTTTTGATGTAAGAGAATAAAAGTAAAGAAAAGTAAGATAAGAAAAATGTAAAAGAAATCCTAAGAGTGGTTGAATGACAATACTAGACTGGTCAAAAATATGGATCAACATATGGCTCCAACTGTGGGACAGTGATCCCCTGTGGGTTGCTGAGAACCCAAAATCATGTTCCATTGGGCTATGGAGTCCAATAAAACAAAAACAAAAACAAAAACAAAAATGTACAGAAGAAAAGAAAAATTATATACAAGGTTTATTGGATGTTGGGTAATCAACAAAGGAAATGCTTCAGATATTTCCCATTGACAAGAAATGGCTGAATTGTACCATTCATATCTTTGAGGATGTATGAATTACGACCATTTATTCTTTCAATTTGGTATGGGTCGATCCACAGAGCTTCAAAATTTGTGTGAGATGATGGATTTTATTTTGCTTTGTTCCATAGAAAAATTAATTGGTCTTTTTGAATGCAATGTCCCTTTCCAAATGAATACATGATGGATGACGGATTAGACTATACACTCTCCTCGTAGGCTATAATCAATGAGAAAGGGGAGACTATGGAGATTAATTGATGTCACTAGATTATTAAATCTAAATTATAAAGGTGACATTAGTTAATTAAAATAAAAAGATTATAAAGTGACTTTTTAATTAATTGAGAAAATAACCTTAGAGTCACTTTAATAATTTAAGTGATTCTCATGAGAGGTGTATAAAAGGAAATGAGGGGGCCTCTCTGTCTCATTATGCATGTTATTTTTTTGAGTTGAGATCAAGGAGAACTCAAGGAACTTGGAGACTTAGGGTTTGGAGTAAACTCATAGATCTAGTTTCAGTGGTGAAAGATCCACTCTAGATAGAGAGTTTGGTTTTAGTGGGGAAATATCACTCTAGAAAAATATTCTATAGCTACCATTCTACAGGTATTCTTTTACAGGAATTGGAGTTACCATTGCATTTTGTTGGTGTCATGAATCTGTTGTGGCAGGGAGAAATATTTTTTGGATGGCTCACTCTTAGTATGCCATCTACGTATTCAAGCCAGATATTATGTGATATCGTGAGAGCGTGAAGTATACTCACTAGGGAGACTCTTGTTGAGATTTGGGCCCCATTCTATCAAAAAATCTATTGGTATTTCAGCTTGTGCAATTTTATGGAGAGCATGACAAATTGATGGTTGAAGAGGCACATTACAGTGGCAGTTATCATTCTACTTTGAGAGGAGGATATTTGTCACCACTTCCTTACATTTTGGATCCTTTATAGGCCAATAAAGTGGTTGTTGTATTACTTGAATCAGATATGGAAATTACTTAAGTGGGAAGCCATATATAATAAATAAATAAGCAAGGATTCTTGGAGGTATTTTGTTTTTTTTTCAAGTTATGCTCTTGGTATATTTTATTGTATTCATTGGAATGTATGTTGTGAGTGTTCTTACTATTATGAATCATTATAATTAGGAAAACATGCTTAAATATGCAATCTACATCCAATGCATGCAAACTGTTTGACAAAAAACTTCAACAAGAACCTACAACAAATTCCAACTAGCAATCTTAAACTTATAACAGCAGTGAGAAATGGGTTTGGACAGCAAGGATAAAGTGTGTGATTGACATCCCCTATCACCCAAGAAACTAAAATATATAGCATCAACAAGGAAAGTGGAAAATTGTGGGTTTCATTCCAATTGTTTGTCAAAATGTCTCAATGAGATAGGTTGTTAGAACATAACAACAAGCAAGCATTTATAACATCAATCACTTAGAGGGTTCTAGGGAGGTTGGAACCTACCCGTTTGGCCTCCTAAAAATATTAGTGGACTATGTTGGAAGTTAGGAAAGCAAGAGAATTGAATATCACAAGGATTTAGATCATATCGTCAAAGTGTTTGACAAAAGTTCTCAATCACTAGATCTTATTTTTATATCAGATTTGGTTGGGGACATTACGGGGTTACGGGGTTGTTGGCTTAAACACTTGTGAAACAATCTTTGTGAAAGGGTGAAAATGACCACATTGATATTCAAAAATAAGGTTAAGTGTTGGGAGAAATGCATACTTACGAGGTTGCGGACTTACGAGTCATACTGATGAGGAGTAAGGAGATTCACTCCACAATGAGAAATATGGCTAAGTATGAAAAAAGAAGTGAACAGTGGAAAGTGGATGCGGACCTAAGGCTTTGCAGAGGTGGAAACTTAGGAAATGATTTAGGGATGGCCCGTGGCTCTGCATCCACATTGCTTGAATGTTTACTAAGTACCAAAAGAAAATGAAAAATAAAAAGAAGTAAGAATCTTGGTGAGTGCAAGGTTGCGAACCTGAGTAGTTCAAAAAATATTTAAGCATTGTTATGCAGCCCCGCATCCGCATCATTTGAAAAAATTATTAAGTGCTTGGGGTTTTTTTAATGTAAGAGAAGAAAAGTAAAGAAAAATAAGATAAGAAAAATGTAAAACAAATCCTAAGAGTGGTTGAATGACAATACTAGACTGGTCAAAAATATGGATCAACATATGGCTCCAACTGTGGGACAGTGACCCCTTGTGGGTTGCTGAGAACCCAGAATCATGTTCCATTGGGATATGGAGTCTAGTAAAACAAAAACAAAAATGTACAAAAGAAAAGAAAAACTATATACACGGTTTCTTAGTTGTTGGATCATCGACAAAGGAAATGCTTCAGATATTTCCCATTGACAAGAAACAACTGAATTGTACCATTCATATCTTTGAGGATATATGAATTACGACCATTTATTCTTTCAATTTGGTATGGGTCGATCCACAGAGCAAAACTAATTGGTCTTTTTTAAAATCTTTTGCAGTTGTAATTTTATCAAAATACTTCTTGATTGTTTCTTACCTCTTTTTCATTGTTAATATCGCCTACTCTCTTTGTTATTCGAGTTGTAAAAGTTCATTATGTCTTATCTACATTGGTGATTTTTCCTCATCTTCATCATTAACAACTAGTGTTAATGCATCTGGTTCCATGTGCAAAGGTAATCTTGCCTATTTTCCATATACCAAAGTGGAAGGAGAATGTCCAATTCCCTTTTTTGGAGTAAGTTGACTTGTCCAAAGTGCATCTATCAATTTATTATGCCAATTATTGTGGTTAGCCTCAATAGTTTTCTTAATAATCTGAATCAATGTCTTGTTTGTAGATTCTGCCATACCATTTTCTTGTGGGTAGTAATTGGAATTTTGAACCATGATTATTCCATCCTCGCCATAAAAATTTGTGAATTTAGACCCAACAAATATTGAACCATTGTCAGTTATGAATTTTTCTGGCATGCCAAATCTAGATAATATGTTTTCTTTGAGAAAGTGGATCAAGTGGTCATAATCTGCATTTATTAAAGTTGTTGTTTCTTTCCATTTCGTGAAATAATCAATTTTTGTAACAATATATGAATGTCCTTTGCTAGATTTGTGGTTTATTGGACCAATCACATCTAGACCCCATTGAAAAAATGGTTTCTCTACCATCGATGATTGTAAGGGCATAGAATCCCTCTTCATTTTTCCTAAAAAGGTTTGAAATGGAATGCATTTTCGAATGAATTCATAGGAGTCTTTAAATATCATTGGCCAGTAGAAAACAGATCAGATGATTTTATGGGTTGTCACCACTAGTGAAAAGTGTCCTCTACATATTCCCTGGTGGGATTCTTGTATTACTTTTATGGATTTAATGTGATCCAAACATATTAATAATATACCATCAATATTTCTCCTAAACAATACTCTTGACACTAGAACATAATTGTTTGTTTTCATTTTCAAAACTTTTCTTTCCTTTGAAGACATTTCTGGGGGGAATTGGCATGATTTCAAATAGAAAATGATATCCCTATACCATTCAAAGTTCTCTAAACTTTTTCCTTTAATTACAATATTAAATTCATCAATAGAAGAAGTATTTATAGCTTCAATTGTTGTCATGTATTTACATAAACCTTGTCCTCTGACAACCTTATTGGTTTAATATCTATGTCATATTCTTGAAGCTTTGCAAACCAATTAGCCCATCTTCCTTCTTTGAGTTGTTGGTTTATCAACATCTTAATTGGAGAATGTGGAACATAAGAAATAACATGATTTGAAATAATATACATCTTGAAATGGGCAGTTGCCTTTACAAGTGAAAGAGCTTGTTTTTCAACAGGTGAATAATTCAACTCATAATCAAGTAACGTTTTACTCTTAAAAGAAATTGGAAACTCTTCTTGTTTCTATTTTTTGGGGGTGAGAATCAGAGAAATGGTTCATTTGAGACAAATGAATACAATATGAATTCTTTATCAAAATCAGGACTCACAAGGATTGGAGCAGTAGTAATGACAAGCTTAATTTTTGTGAATGCTTTCTAAATTTCTGGTGTCCACTCAAATTCTTGGTCTTTCTTTAGTAATTTGTTGATGGGTTTAAAAATGGAAGCATATTCAAGGACAAACCTTCTTACAAAATTAATCTTCCCAAAGAAGGATCTCACTCCATTTTTTTAGGTCGGGGGGTTCATATAATTTATCACTTTGATTCTTTCAAGATCTATGTATACCCCTTCCTTATTCACAACATGGCCTAACATCTTTCCTTCTGTTACAAAAAATAAACATTTCTTTGGATTCAATAATATTTCATATATTCTACACTTCTTGAATATATGTCTAAGATGTATGAGGTGTATCTCTCTTGATTTTGAGTAGACAGTTAAATCATCTTGATAGTCAACCATGAATTTTCCTATAAATATTTAAAAGCACGATCCATGGCTCTCTAGAAAGTAGCACCTACATTTTTTTAATCTAAATGGCATTCTGATATAGGCATATGTTCCCCAAGGGGTTACAAATGTTTTTATTGTCCTATCCTCCTCTGCTACAATAACCTAATTATATCTTGAAAACCCATCTAACATTGAAATTAATGCAGACCTTATGACTTGTTGAAGAAATATTTCTATGTTTGGTAACAAGTAACTATCCTTTATACTGACTTTATTAAGATCTCTAAAATCAATACATAAACATATCTCACCAGTTTTCTTCCTAACAACTACTGGGTTTGAAATCCGATCTGAATGCCTCATGGGAGAAATTATGCATGCCTTCTCTAATTTCTCGATTTCTATTTTACCAAAGGATTTATCTTGGGGTTAATTATTCTCAATTTTTGTTTGAAAGTCTTAGCCCCCTCTTTCAGAGGTATGATATGTTGGAATATTGATTTATCATATTCCTTTAAGTCATCATAATTCCATGAAAGCACATCTTGAAATTATTTGAAAAGCTAAGTGTACATGTTCCTTTCTTCTTTAGTACAACCAGTGCCCAAGTTTATATACATTGGTTATTTAGGAATGCCAATGTTTATCTTATATGTTTCTTGAACTTTTCTAACAGAAGGTTCTTCAAGTGGTTTTGAAATTTTAGTTTGGTTATCTCTCATAAGTATGGATTCCAGACTAACATATTTCTTTGGAGCAGGTTTTCTGATTTTCTCTTGAATTTCTTATTGCAAATTCTGACCTTCTTCTGAGTCTTTTCAATTATGGTATCATCATCTGTGAAAAAATTTACCACATGTTCATCATTCTCAAAAACTTGTAAGTGTTCTTGATTATCTAGGATCGATGGTCGAAAAATAGTCTTCACATGATAAGTGCCTTCTTGTTGCAAATCTCATATTTTAAACAAGGATGCAGTGACTGCTAATGCATCATATTTTTAATTATTTTCTTTGGGGATAAATGATATGTTGAAATATTTGAAAGATTCCATGAGCTTTGTCACTCTTATTTCAATTTTTCCTTTTTGGTTTTATATTTCCTTTGATATGATTTATAATCAATTCAGAATCAGCGGTTACTACTAAGTATTCAACTTTGATTTGAATGGAAATGATCATTCCTTGGATTAATGCTTCATATTCAGCTTCAGTATTAGTGCATGGAAATTCAAGTCTTATGGCATGAGGATAAATAGTAGATGGTGGGATTTTGAAAATAATTCCAGCTCCATTTCTTGACTCAGACCATGCACTATCAAAAGACATTTTCCAGTATCCTTGAAAAGAGTCTTGTTCTTTTATCTATTCTTGAGTGCATATCTATTCTAAATCAAAGACGACATAGTTTCCCATTCTAGCATCAAGATAATTTCTCATCAATTCATTTTCCTTTCTTTTGAAAGAAAAAGGTTTTCTTATTTCTTTGGGGACTCTTACCATTGTTCCATCTTTATTCGAGAGCATCATACAACTTTTATCATTCATGATGTACCCCCCAAACATTGAGGACCAATCCCTTCCCAGAACAAATCCATATGTTAGATACAAGTATACTACTACGATAGTGAAAACCGTGGTGATATGAGGAGATGAACTTATCCAGGCACAAAAATCTTTAATCTCTCCATAAGCTGAAAATTTTCTTGATTCAATAGCATAAATTCTTTCACCAGTTTCATAATGTCTAGTACATTCCATTATGAGTGCTTGCATCACTGATAAAGGCATAATGTTATTAGTATCTCCACTGTCAATCAAACAATTGTGCAGAGCGAATTCATGGTTCTCTATGGTTGTGTAAAATGGTGGAACCTTTGGTTTAGGTTTAGTTGAGGAATAGTTTTGTTGTCGCTTTGAGTTCGTTACTACAACTTCCATTCTTTTATCCGAATCATCAAATATTTTCAACAAGTTCTCTCTTTGTTGTGGAATCTTAATGATTTCCATAAAGGGAAAAGTGATTTTGATTTTTGAAAGATCATCCATTATGTTATATGTCATTTTTTGTGGATTCTTTGTCTGATTAGAAAAAGGTGGTTTCTTTGTCGTTTCCACTTGACTTGACTTCACTTAGTATTTTCTTTTTTTGGATCCTCTTTTTCTATGACTTTGTTTATTTGTGCCCTTGTCTAGATGACATTGTCTTGCAAGATATCATTTTCATATTGTTCATTGAAAATATAAAATGGTTCCAATTCATCATTTTGTACTAATTCTAGACCATCATTTTGCACCATGTTTGACTCCATGTCAAGGTCTTCAAAAATTTCTTCAATGGCAATTTCGTCTAACTCAATGGAATTTGGGTTTGGGACCCACGGTGCTCTTGTACTTCTATGTTCTTCATTCGTTTTCATTTCTTTCTCTCTAATCCTAAGTGGGATTTATTCTTTGTTCTTGTATAGGAACTCTGACATCTTAGTCTTCTAAAGGAAGTAGGTTGGTAGCTTGTCTTAACCTTGTCGGTTCATTTTTCATTTTCTGAATTGTCCTATTCCTCTGAGCTATCTCAATTTTTTCCTTGGTTTCTTGGGCTTTGGATGGATCATTTCTTACGTCTGGGATAACACCCTGAAATATTCCACCAATTTCTCATTTTTCAACATTCCTTGAGCACGAAGCTCTTTGGTTTACTATGGTTAAGTTAGTTATTTCTCTTTGAACTTTTTTGATGACAATTTCAAGATCGACATTTGTTTATATCATAATTTATTTATTCCATCCCAATTTCTTTGTGCATAGCTCCATCCAAATCGTTTATTTGATCAGCCCCGATAGCATATTTTACATTTGTTGGCATAAAATTCTTATAAAAGCCAAGTATAATTGGGTTGTTTGGTCTTTGATCTTCGGGGATTTGATTTAGAGCCTTGTAAAACTGCAAATTGAAATCTCGTATCCTTTCACCTTTCTTCAAATGGATTTGAGTGAACTGAGTTAATAAGGTGTGGTACACGAACGAAGGTGCATACATGGTCATAATGATCCATGCAAAAATCGGTGGACACCCACCTATTCCACTAGCTCAAAATAGGGGTTTCCACCTTGGCATATTTTCTACAGCTTTTTGGGTCATAAACTCCCAGGGCCATTTTGAGGCCCTAAACAGTGTTTTTTGGTCCCTCTGAAGTCACATTGTAGGCTTTAGTCATAGTGTGATAAAAAAAATGTGTATTCCTTATATATACATTTCAAACAAGATCGTGTGCACCCCAAACAAATATCGTATGCAAAATTTACGCCCTTGGGAAGTTGACGTACCAACTTACCCCGTTGGGGCCCACATGACTTTTGGTGTTTCATCTTCTAGGGTTAGGGTTTTGGATTTTCTTCATGTTGAAAAGGCCTATAGAGCCTCATTGTACACATAATCATCTTCTTGTGAAAGAGTATATCCATCACATCTCTTCTCAGAGATAAACTACCACCATTCTAGTGAGTCATTCACTCTGTAATTTTACAGTTTCTGTATAGTTCTCCCATTAATAAAAATTATGCATTATTGTATCTCTGTGTTTATTGAAATATCTTTGTATATTTCATTTTTATATCTCTGATTTCATTTCATTCTAAAAATAATCTGGATCAGTGGTATCAGAGCAGGCTACTCCTTGTCATTTCGTAGTGCATGTCCCCGACGAGGTTAGGGTATACAAAGTTGGGTCTCGAGATAGTTTCCACTGAGGAAAACCACTCTCACCAGTCCAAGCAGCCTCCCATACTGGAATATAATATGAACGAGGGAGCATAATATCCCATCAAGTTGTTTCTCATGGAATCCCTCGTGCAACAAAGGAACGATATGTTGGAGAATTTTCCCCAAATCCTTCAATGATTGCCAACAATAACATGTGTGTCTTCATTAAGCAGTTTCTTTGGATACACTACTCCATTCAAGGTACAAGTTAATTTTGATATTCTCGTATTTGAAGGTCTGATCAATGTGGATGCTTTGGAAAAATGTTTAAATTTTCTAGAAGGTTATTTCTCTGTTCACAATTTTTTCGAAAGAGAAAAGATCACCTTTGCGCTCCTTAAGGCTCTCCCCCATGTCAAACATTGGTGGGAAACTTACTAGGAGAAAAACTCCACAAAGGAATTTGGAATATTTGGGTCGAGCCCACTAGGGATTTTTTATGGATGCGGTCAAGTACAAATATTACCTTGTGGGAAACTATGATGAACAGTACATGAGATGGACCATGCTACATCAAAAGCGGGACCAAACAGTGTCGGATTTCATAAATACCTTCCATACCTTGTGCACCAAGATGGGTATCAAAGACTTTGAGCGACATCTAGTTCTAAAATACTGTGGGGCTCTACATAGGTACATCCAAACCAAAATGGAGTTTCTAGACATCTTATCATTGGGAGCCACTTATATATATGTTGTCAAATCGAGCAGAAATTTAAGCAGTAGAACAAGCGGGAATTTGGTTCTACAAATCCACAACAACCAAAGAATGGTAAAGGTAGACCTAACCCACAGAATATTCAACCTCAAGACAACTAGTCCAAGCCACAAAAAAATAAGGGTAATGGGAAGATGAAGAAGGACACTGGGAAGTGGTGCGACTTCCACAAAATCCCTTGGCACAACACCGATGAATGTTGCTCGAAAAAGTCATTGGTGGTTGAGCTCAAATAAAAAGAGTCGAGCCCCAACTCAAAATCTGATTCAGTCAATAATAAAAGGAGATAGATAATTGATTCAAAACCTACTTCTATTGTCTCGACCACAACAATCCAACCAAAAGAAACATAGGATCCTAAGGAGAGGGAGCATATTTTCCATTTGCATATGTGGGTGAAGGGGGGATCATTGCATTTTATTGTTGATAGTAGAATCCAAAAGAATCTCATCTCAGTAGAGGTCATCAAGCAGTTGGATTTGTTGACAACACCACACCCGTATCCATACAACATCGAATGTCTCTGCTAGTGATGAGAGCTTTGTGTCATCCAATAGTGTCGCTTGTCATACAACATCAAGCCCTTCAAGGATGTGGTACTGTGTGATGTTTCCCCACTAGAAGTATGTGATTTTCAGTTAGTCCAGCCATATATCTGGAGGTGCCATGTTGTTTATGAGTCTTGACCTCGTAGCATCATTGTTACTCTAGGGGGTCATCCCTACAGGATACTAGAGGTAGTTCTGACTATTGTCCCGACAAAACAATGTCACAAAGTAATATATCATACTGCAAATTTTAGACTCTTCACAACCTGGTCAGAAGAGAAGGACACTGCAACTACTATAGCCTCATCCCAAGACACTTTTATCTAGCAGAAGTAGATCAACAATATTGTATAAGAGAACCAAGATATTCCTACTACACCTACGGGGGTGCCTCCACACTACCCAATCAAACCCAGTTATGATAAATCCATTCATGTTATTCATGTTGCATATTCACAAACAGATTCCTCCCACACTTCGGCATATCATACAGCCAGATTGGTTAAACATATCCAACCCCTCCAACAACAAGTTCATAATAGCCTTCAAAAATCTAAGTAGGACAACTTCTTTAGTAAGGCAAGCAGCTCACCAAGGTTCAGATTCAGCAAAAGCTTCCCCGGGGACTTCACACAATAGAGACCATTTCTTCCTAAGGAGGGAGGATTGATCCAGGAAGAAATCGGTGGCCACCCACCTATTCCAATGGCTCAAAACAGGGGTTTCCACCTTGGTAGTTTTTCTACAGCATTCAGGTCCTACACTTCCAAGTTCGTTTTGAGGCCCTAAATAACATTTTTTGGGCCCGCCACAGTCATAGTATAGGATTTGGCCAAAGTGTGATAGAAAATTGTGTAGTCCTCAGATAGAACTTTCAAACGAGCTAGTGTGCATCCAAAACGGAGATCGTATGCAAAATTTACACCCTTGGGAAGTTGACATACCAACTTACCCCATCGTGGCCCACATGAATTATGGTGTTTCACCTTCTGGGGTTAGGGTTTTGGATTTTCTTCATGTTAAAAATGGCTCTAGAGCCTTATTGTAAACATCATCATATTCTTGTGAATGAGCATAGCCATAACATCTCTTCTCAGAGATAAGCTGCCACCATTCTAGTGAGTCATTCACTCTATAATTTTATAGTTTTTGTACAGTTATCTCATTAATAAAAATCGTGCATTATTGTATCTATGTGTTTATTGCAATATCTATGTATATTTCATTGTTATATATCCACTTTCTTTTTGTTCTAAAAATAATCTGGATCACATAAACATAGTTTCTATATCATTAAAAGACACAATTGACCAGGATGGAAGGGACATATACCATTCATGAGCTAGACCAATCAATGTTTGCAAAAACAATCTCACCATTACATTCTTATGTTCTACTAGATGCAATTCACACATAGATAAAAATTGTTGTGTGGGTCTTGTTGAAGGAAAATCTCCCTGCGGACAGGTAGATCTCCTCTTGAGAGCTAGACTCTTAACTCTTAAGACAGAAGATGCTTAACGTGGACACTGACTTCCTTTCATATCTACACAAACTAATGCATGAGGAGGAAGGAGAACATAAGTACATTTTTACCGACGTTTGTCCCTACACGCTCTGAGTTGGGCTCCAATCTTTCGCTCCTCGATGAGCCCTATAGACAAACAATAGTACGACCACTTCCTACTCTATTGATATTATCTTGAAAATAGATCTATCTATCAGAGATAAGTTCATGTAAAATCATACACAAACTAGAAAGAAACAGGCCAAGTGTGTCATATTAATGAGAACAATGACATCAGTAACTTACGATCGTAGATGCGAATGCGACAGCTTCGTGAAGTCCCCTTTGTCTAACCCTTGCTCAAAAGATCCACGACTTGGATGATAGAAGCTTCACTAATTACTCTCCTCCAGTTCACCGTGTGTTTCCTATGAGATCATAGGTTTCTTGCTTGCAATTCTTCCCCCTTTCCACCATCATAGAGCCTTCTTATATAGGTTTAGAGAGGCTTAACCTCTTGAGGTATCTTTAGGGTAGGTTGAGGAATTCCCTCCTTAGATCAGGGATCTTCTCCTAAGATCATGATTGAACCAGGAATTTGAATGCAACTGCCTTCCAAACTTGAAAGATCCTACCCTTATTCTCCTCAATAGATCAACTACTGCCCAGATTAGACAGCGCTCCCTCAAAAGGGGCATCAGGGCGCTATAACACTCCCTAGTAGGCTCAAGGGGAGTGCCAACACTTCAAAAATTTGTAGCTCTCCTTCAGAGGGGTGATTTAGTGTTATAACACTCCCCATCACCTTATGGGGGAGCGTCAGCGCTCCCAAGGGTGATGTAGGGGAGCACTCCCTTCTAAAACTCTAGTTTGAGAGCTCCTTTCAGGTGGCAAGAGATACCTGACTTCAGTTAGCCATTCTCCTTCTTCAAATCAGGTGTTTGAGGTATTCTAAGTGTCTCCTTAGTGTCTTCATCATGGAAGTATGCTTTGTTTGAAATTTGTGACACTTTTGAACAACATGCGACACTTGCGACAATTGTGAGGAACATGCGACACTTGCGACACTTATCAAAGAGAGTAATGTTGACGTGTAACAGGTCTTTTTGGGTCCATTATTATTTCTCTTGAAAATACTGGTAAGGCTCCTTGTGCGAGAGTGGGTAATAGATGTTGTTCACCAAAAAGGTTAAGGTGGGTATTCCTCAGCCTTCTTAGTGGGATTCTATATCTTTCTCGATGTTCAGGAATTTCATTTCTTCATTCTTCTCAATTTTTAGGAACTTCATTTCTTCTTTCTTCTCTATCTCCCATCTTTTGAATCTCTATTATTTCAATTTCATAATTTTCTCCAACTTCAATATTTCGAAGTTGTTTACTTTTACTTCTTTTTATTGGTCCTCTATATATCTCTAGACATTTTCTCAGTTTCCAACCCTTTATATTTGTCTTCTTGCGATCTCTTTTTCTTCTTCACGAGCTAGGGTTTCCTAAGAATTTCCTAATTCTTCTCTAGTCCTAGCTATTGTTATTTCCAGATTATACAATTCATGAAATATGATCTATTGATTTCCAAGACCAATTTGCAAATTTGGTCGATTCGGGTTAGGTTGAGTCATAAATTCTAGTCTGTGCAAAACAACCTTTTTCTCTCCTCAGTATGGTCACCAAAATGTTGATCTAAAACACTATCTTACGGTCTTAAGATGAACCTCACGAGCATCTGAATCCCCCTTCATTTTTAGAGAGGTGGTGATACTCGTGTTCTTATATTTCCAAGAAAATAAAATGAAACAAAACAAATTTTGAGAAGGACCAGACTTAATATTTACATTCACATTCAAGGAAAATAGCACCTGAGATTTGGGACCATGTGTTAAAAGAAAATCATATGTACAATGTCTACAATGTGAATAGATAACATGCATACATAATATAAAATATTGATATATCCATCACAACATTTTGTTATCACATGAAGTTGTCATGGATCAATTTCACCCTTAGGTTTTTTAAATTTGTATCCATTAGTCTTTTTAAGTTTGATTTTGATTTTCTCCTTATGGTTTTCTTAGGTTAGCTCAAAATAAATGAAAGATTGGAGGTTGGCCCATACATTTGACCCACACCTATGGTTTATACCCTTGGTCCATTTCCTTTGGTTTATACCCTTGGTTCTGTTGGAGTTACTTCACACACACCTAGGATTTATTTTTCCTAAGTTTTTTCCTTGTTTATTAGTCATTATTCAGTCTCCTGTATTTTAGGAAGAATATTCCTCTAGGGAGAATATTCTCTTCAATTTGATTACTTGAGTGGAGTCTAGATGCTACATTGGGATTATCACAATGCAGCATTGGGATTATCACAATGCAGCATTGGGATCATCACCAGTTAATGCACATTGTCCTTGGGATTATCACCAGACTAGCGCATTACCCATGATTCCCCAATCTCCTCCTCACTTCACTATGTTTTATTCAGTTAATTGAAGACTGATAGACTAGTTAACTCAGACTAGGTGGTATTTCACTCCAATAACTTTTTGAGAGACTGGACTAGGTGGCAGTTTACTCCCGTAACTGTTGGTGTGTGTCCAGATCACTATAGACCACCACTATGGCACATTAGTTACTCATGTAGAATATATCTGTTGTAAATTATTCACTCTTTGAGTGTGGAATACGGTTAATGAGAATTCTTCCATTCTTTCTCTCCTTCTTCTTCTTTCTCAATTTCTCTCTGCAAATGTGTGTAGTATTTTCTAGCTAGATCTATTCTATGCAGGTTCAACACATTTATAGGTTCATCACATGATTAGACAACCATCACTATCATCCCCACGCCACCACTATCCTAACATGTCACTACCTCCACTATGCGCTTAAACCCCTCCACTATGTCCCTCTACCTGTTAGGAGGTCAAATCAAACTCCTTCTAGTACACTACCAACTCATCAGGAGTTTTCGTAGCGCATCTTGAGTACAACTTTCCTCTTTAATTATTATTACATTTATGAATATGGTGTCATGTCGATCTCATTTTTTTCAACATCCATGTTTCTAAACAAGAATAATTGAGATTTGGTCATTAAATCTGTCTAACTATTTTATCAAAATTTGAATTCTTCTCCTATCTCGACTCTATGGAAACTCCTAGTCCAGACATGCATTGTGGATTAAGCTACAAACTAGATGACAGAGGTGAATTGAAGGTTGGAATGGTTGCAGGTGATTTCATGTTTTTTGAAGCACATCTATAGTCGAGCCACGGTGTCCAAGGACTCCTTAAGTCATCTAAGCTCTGTTGAAGATCATTTTAAGGCTCTGTTAAATTTTCATAGCACCTGGCACTGTGAATTTTGGTTCCCTTTATCAATCTGCCTCTTTACCTCTGCTATCACTAAACTATCATCTATCTATATTATTTTCATCCTCTTCCACTACAATTGAACAAACCTTGCTATCAGAGCTGTCATGCCTATCTATTGCTTGGCTCTTGTTGTCTATGCTATAGAAACTACTACAAATTGCACTACAGATCCTCTATTCTAGCACTGCGAACTATGCATCAAACTTAGTATCATCATCCTCTACTCATATAGCCTACATTATCTCTTTTCCTTTATAGTTTCATTTGATATTTCCCATTTAAAATCTGTTTACATTGAAAATCTTAGGAGCCTTGCTATTAAAATGATGATGACCCTGCATGGTGGTTTAATGTTAGCTTAAAAACCTTGACAGTGTTTCCTCCTTGCATATCCTTTCTATGAAGGGTGTTCTTCCTCTTCTTAAGCCATCAGATTGCTCTTTCATTAGCTCAGAAGTCAAATTTAAGAAAAACCAAGAAGCCTTAAAGAAGACAGTTTTAAAAATACCATCATTCAAACCCTAAAGACCTATGTCCTTGTTTGGCCTCCCACACATCTTATATCATTGTAGTGTCTTGTCTCCTATTTATAGAAAATGGATACACCTCAACAGAAGAAGTCTCACAAGGGAGGGAGTGTAGTTAGGACTGAGCCTTATGATATGCACTTGTTTGATGTTGAACCTTTGATCAGAGAGGTCTTCTAGAGGGTTGGATGCCTAAATTTCTGTCAGAATATGTAGAGGGGACACCCTGAGGTAGCCAGGGGGTTTTCCTTAAACTTTGATGGAACTAAAACAAAGGTGGGAACCCTTGAAATGGAAGTATCTGAGGCCACCATTGCAGCATCCACTGAGATACCCAACACTAGTGAAAGGTGGTTCAAATATGTGACTCTTAATGCAGTCTTTTCTAAAGAGTCCCTCAAACCAGAACATCAGGGAGATAATCTATCTAAGGGAGTGCCTAGGAGACACTTGGTTGAGGGTTTTGACAAGATGTTGAAAGTCATCCAAAGATATTTTACCTCTAAGGGAAGATTCAATATGATCTACCAGTATCACATTAGGATTTTGTTGCACTTCACAGGAAAGGACTTAATGAACATCCATTTCTATCTGTGTAGGAGTATGGGAAAAATGTTTGATAGGATCCAATCCAAGTCGAAGGATGTGGACACCATTGTTTTCCACTCAGGGATGATTAGGATGCTTGTTATGGAGGAATTGAAGAAAAGAAACATAGCTTGGGAGAAATTCATTGCTTCTGCCAATCTGCAACTAAATGTATCCCCTACTCCTCAATCCAATATGCAGATCCATTTTCCAACTGATAGTGTTTCCCACACATAAAAAAGAAAAAATTGAAAGGACAAACATATTGCCAAATATAAGGAGACTCCTAAAGAAGTTGAAGAAGAAGAAGGGGGAGCCCATCACTCTCCACAAAGGGAGCTTTCACCTCATCTTGCACCTTAACTAGAAGAATTTCCCTGATCTAAAAATACAACCAAAAAGAGGAGAAAGTTACACTTTCCCTCACCTACTGCAGCATTTAAAACTAGAGCTAGGAGGCCCTTCACCAGGTCATCATCCCATAAGGAAACTGTTGAACAAGAAGTCATAACAAAATCTCTTGTCAAGAAGAAATATAAGGGTAAAGGTGAAAATGTTGAGAAGCCTATTGAAATAATAGACATAACAACTCCCCCTGATAACCCAACCTTCAATAGGTTTATCAGACAAATCATATATGGAAGAAAGGAAATTGTCCACTTGAAGGGAGAAGAATTGGTTGAGAGGAGAAAGATGAAGGAGCTCATGGATATGTATAAGGAAACTCTTGAGCTATCTAAGTTCACAGCAAGGAGATTTTTTCCCCTTCATAGGCAGCTTAGAAACTTGTACATGAAGAATAAAGACTTGTAGTCTCATAACGGAAAGCTTAAAGAGGAGTTACAACCCTTCAAAGATGATTTATCTCGGAGAAATCTTAATGTGCTAGCTCAAGCTGCAACAAGGAGAAGTGCCAGATTAAGGAGATGAAGTGGAAAGGTTGGAAGACCCCATTTTTTATAAGGATCATCTTTGCATTTTGAATTTTTGTGGGAAGTGTCATGGTTATACCTACTGGAGGCATATACATGCTTATACAACTTCTGCTAAGATTTTTGGGTTTTTTGGGCTCAAACTGCATTACACAAAAAGCTACAGAACATTTTGTTAGCGCCTGGCGCTATGAAATCATATACACAGACAAAGTTGCAGGTTCTCTACGGAAAGTGATACGAAATCATTTACACATGCAGAAGTTGCACAGTTGCTGCGAAATCCCCTGCAAAATCACCTAGTCAGGAAAAAGATTGTAGTTCACTACGGAATCTACTGCAGAACAGTTTACACAGGCAGACATTATGAAATCTGCTATGGAATGCGCTATGAAATATGCTATGAACTGCCTGATACAGTTAACATTTCTGGATTCGCTGCCCTTTCTAGTTTTGATGGATTTTGACGGAATCAACGATCACCAGGTGGCAGATGGAGCTCAACATAAATGCTAGGAGATCAGATGGAGCTGGTGGACACATGGCACTAATGGAGATGTGTTGAGGGGACACCCTGAGGTAGCCAGGGAGTTTTCCTTAAACTTTGATAGCACTTAAACCAAGGTGGGAACCCTTGAAATGGAAGTATCTGAGGCCACCATTGTAACAGCCACTAAGATACCCAACACTAGTGAAAGGTGGTTCAAATCTATGACTCTTAATGTATCCTTTTATAAAGAGTTCCTCAAACCATAACATCGGGGAGATAATCTATCTAAGGGAGTGCCTAGGAGCCACTTGGTTGAGGGTTTTGACAATATGTTGAAAGTAATCCATAGACATTTTACTTGTGATGGCAGATTCAATATGATCTACCAGTATCACATTAGGATTTTGTTGCACTTCACAAGAAATGACTTAATGAACATCCCTTTCTATCTATTTAGGAGTATGGTAAAAATGGTTGATAGGGTCTAAGCCAAGTCCAGGGTTGTGGACACTAGTGCTTTCCACTCAGGGATGATTAGGATGCTTTTTATGGAGGAATTGAAGAAAATAAACATAGCTTGGGAGAAATTCATTGCTTCTTCAAATATAAAGCTAAATGTATCCCCTACTCCTCAATCCAAGATACAGATCCCTTTTCCAATTGATAGTGTTTCCCACACAGAAACAAACAAAAAGAGAAAGGGAAAAAATATTTCCAAAGATAAGGAGGTTCCTAAAGAATTTGAAGAAGAATAAGGGACCTGAACTAGAATAATTTCCCTCAGCTAAAACCACCTCCAAAAAGAGGAGAAAGTTACACTTTCCCTCGCCTACTACAGGAATTGAGACTAGAGCTAGGAGGCCCTTCACCAGGTCATCAACCCATAAGGAAAATGTTGAACAAGAAGTCATAACAAAATCTCCTGTCAAGAAGAAATATAAGGGTAAAGGCGAAAATTTTAAGAAGCCTGTTGAAATAATAGACATCACCACTCCCCCTGATAACCCCACCTTCAAGAGGTTGATCAGACAACCCAGACATGCAAGAATGGAAATTGTCCAATTGAAGGGAGAAGGATTGGTTGAGAGGAGAAAGATGAAGGAGATCATGGATATGTATAAGGAAACTCTTGATATAGCTAAGTTCACAGAAAGGAGATTTATTCCCCTTCATAGGCAGCATAGAAACTTGTACAAGCATAACAGAGACTTACAGTCTCAGGACATAAAGCTTAAAGAGGAGTTGCAGCCCTTCAAAGATGATTTATCTCAGAGAAACCTTAATGTTCTAGATCAAGCTGCAACAAAGAGAAGTGCCAGATTAAGGATATGAAGTGGAAAGTCTAGAAGACCCCATTTTTTATAAGGATCATCTTTTCATTTTGAATTTTTGTGGGAAGTGTCATGGTTATGCCTATTGGAGGCATCTACAGGATTATACACCTTCTGCTAAGATTTTTGGGTTTTTTGGGGCTCAAACTGCATTACACAGAAATCTATAGAACATTTTGCAATGCATGGTGCTATGAAATCATCTACACAAATAGAGTTGCAGTTTCTCTATGGAAAGTGTTGCGAAATCATTTACACATGCAGAAATTGCACAGTCGCTGCGAAATCACCTAGTGAAGCAAAATATTACAGTTCGCTACAAAATCTATTACAGAATAGTTTACACAGGTGAGTGCTACAGAATCTACTACAGAATGCGCTACGAAAATTTCTACGAACTGGCTGATACAATCAACATTTCTGAATTCACTTCCCTTTCTAGTTTTGATGGATTTTGAGGGAATCAGTGGTCACCAGGTGGCAGATGGAGCTCAATATAAATGTTAGGACCTCAGTTGGAGTTGATGGACATATGGAACTGATGGATATGCACCCAAGGAACAACTCATTATGCAAGGATTACAGCGTTAGAGTTGTTTCCAACATTTTCCATGTTTCTATCAATTTGTTATCTCCACTTGTATAGATGTTAGATTGTCAGTTTTTAGTGGGAGAATCGTAGGTTGGAGGGTCCATATTGCACTTCATGTTGTTAATTATTGTTTAGACTATATATACAACAACACAATGATATTTTGAGGTTTGAATGGTTGAGCATAGACTCTATGTTGTAATGTTTTTATAATACAGAGCCATACTCTGGTTTTATGTATGAGATCTGAGACATTTTGATGAATATAAGTCAATTGTTTTTCATTATCTTGCTTATTTCTTACTCTATTTGTTCATTATTAAATGATTCAATTGAGATTTTATAGTTGTGTTGTAATGTATGTTTGATTATGATGTTGTTGTAAATGTTATCAGTGTTTTAAGGTTTTAGATCAAGACGTTCTTGTGTCTGATATTTTTCTTCACCTATCTGCTAGAAGGCCTGATGCTTATAGCAGAATTATTTATCCTCATCATTAAGTCTTCCATATACTCACCTTTATCTTTAAACCACTGACTGAAGTTATCCAAAACCTCATTTTCTTATGCATTCTAGCCTAGAATTTATGTGTTAGAACATTGCTATACTGAGTTTTGTCCATTTGACATTCTATCATAAATCTACTTTTACAAACCTATTTGATGGGTACTGGGCTTATCCTCTAGCAATATGAGGGTGACTCTCAGTTCTAACACATTCATCAAAACATTTAACAATACCACAAATAGAGAGAACAAGATATGGACCGCAAATAAAAGAGAGCTTTAAATTATATTTAAGTAAAAACCAAAAACATCGTTATAGATAGAAAATTTGGTAACTCAAGCTTCTGGTCAAAGTCTTTGAGAATACTGCAATGTAATATCCCAAGTATCTCTCTCGAAGTCTCAAAAATAATAATGAGTCTTTAAATACAAAGTAAATTTCTTTAAAGAAAGTAAAATGTGTTCTCCCTTCGAAGAGGACTAGAATTGGAAATTGCAGACCATAAAATGAAAATACCTGGAAGATAAGAGAAGGACAACCAAGAATCTGCCTAAATCCCACAGAAAAATGAGTAGACAAAGGCAAGGTGATAAATTATTGTAGTGGAAATAGACAGAAGAAAAATTGAAGAGTAGAGTTTATGTTCGACTCACTGTGATGGAGAAATATCATATCATTCACTTGCTTGCAGTTGGCTCCTTTATAGAAATCTGTTGTGGTTGAGGTGCCATAACTTCTCTAACTGTTTCTTGATTTTATGGTTCAGTAATTTCAATTAACTCCTTTTGCAACCATTCCTCAATGTACTCTCTCAAAGGTGCCATGGTGATTTCATGTTTGGTTTTAATCTTGAATAATTGTCTTTTGAATTCCATCAGGTCTAGTTCTGATTGATGCAATGTGTCGTCCACCTCATCATTTCTAGTGATATACCGAACCAACCATATTTTGACTTCATCCTCAGAAAATTCCATGGTTTTGATAAATTTATTAGCCCAAGAAACTTTTAATGCTTAAGTTGTCCCATTAAATATTCTTTGGTTAAGATCATGGTATGCATCAATAAATCAGGACCATCTAATTCCTTGGTAAGAACCAAAAGCTTAAGAAATAAATCACTTTTTTTATTCCTTAAGGCCTCGGTTTCATTTATCATTTCTCTTAACTCTTTAATTCTTCTTAAATAACAGGCATTAATTTGCTTCATTCGATAAGGTGAAGTAAGTTTTTGTTCCTCTCTTCGGGATTCATTTAAACTGGAAAATTTAGCTATAAATGTATTTACATCTTTCTTGAAAATTTCTTCATCATTCTCCAAATATTTCTATAGATATTCTTTGAAATTCTCTATTATGGGGGAAAAGATAGCAATATTTTGGGCAACATCCCAAATTTCCTTAATTATATCAACCCATTTTTTGTATGGAATCACCAACATACTTTCCTATAGCCTCTAATAAACTTGATGAGCCTTTGAATTTCATACTTCTTTCTGGGATATCCTCCAATTAAAGTATAGGTTGCATAGAAATTAAAGGTTCTGGGAACAATGGTGCTAGTACCAGAGAAACTTCTAATTCTTTTACTCTTTTCTTTAGTTCCAAATTCTCTCTTTCCATTTTGTCAATTGATTGTTTTAATGCATCTCCAGTAGCTCCATGAAAGTCTGCAATTTTAGATGGTGATACTCCATCCAAGTCAATTGAAGATTTCCATCGTTCAGATGACTTTTTATTCTTGGTATTAATTTTTTCTAACAATAAATTTTTGGTTTCACGATTGTAATCCATGTGGTGCAGAGTGACAGACTCCTCTTCAAATATCTTGGGATCATGAGTCATAATAGCATCAGTTATTTCTCTCATCTCTAGAAACCTTTGTGCATGTCAGTCAGGTTCTTCAATTATTTTGTCCATGTCCATAGCATTGGGACTTTCCTGGTGTTCTGATGTGTTTATTTCCATTGACGATAAATTTCTTTTTTATATATAGGAGTGTGTGCAACATGTGTTTTCTCAAGGCTTTTCCTTGGTGGGTTTTTATCTCCACCAACATATGAGCCTCCAACTAGTGTTTTTCTAGTATCCATTCCACTAGTTCCTCTTTTCAGTCTGGATGGAATGCTTCTTTGAGACATTACCGACAAGTTAGGGTTTTTATTTGTTGTTTGTCTATATTTTTGTTTGTATCCCTCATTTGTACTATTTACTTCTCTTGTATTCTCTAAATTTTGGTAGGCCGCTAGTTCATGGAGATCCAAATTATCTTCGTTGCCTTCTTGGAATCGTTTAATTTTGAGAAAGTGTGAAGCATACCCAACTAACTGCATATGCGTAGTGAATTTTCTATCTGGGTCAAAACCTTCGAAAAGTTTGGACTCCCTCAAATCAATTTGTTCATTATTTTCTTCCAACTCACTTAGGTGAGTTATGTATTTAACAATGCAATCCCCAATTTTCCATGGCAGGGGTATAAATTGTTTTTTCCTTTTGTCATGGAAGAAATGGGCCCATGTTTTATATCTCCTACATACTTCTCCAACAAATAGTTTATCTGATGTCTAAAATGGTAAGAGGGAAGGTTTTTCCTTACTCACAAATACTCTAATTACAGTGAATTCTTCAGACAACTCATAAATCCCTTTTCGAGTGAGGAAGGAAGTTGCTTCTACGGATAGCTCTAATTTATTTGTTCAAATATTAACCTTTTGAATTATGAGATTAAATTGTTGTGGATTGGGTAAAAATTGTATTGGGATTTATGTCTGTACAAAATTGAATATAACACATAAACTAGATCTAACTTAAAATCCACATGTTTTGTGTGAGGCAATTCTTCAAAAACATGGCCATAAGAAATGGTGAAAAATGAGGTAAGAATCCATATAGAATTTATGGGTCTTTTTGAGGTTATTCAACTGGAAAAAAATTTCACTTGAAATGAGATAACCCCAATCGATGATAGTTTTTTCATGCATAACATATATGACATTTCTTGTTACAAACATAGTAGATTCCAATCCGAGAATGTGGGAAAATAGCCTAGTAAATTCTTTGTATGGGTATTTTAGCAAGTTTACCTCGATTCTAGAAGTACTAGGGTTGCAGGTTGGATCTTCCAAATAGTTTCTCAACAGTTTGTTCCCTCCCTTATGTTTCTTGAAAAATTCATCAACTTCCTCATTCCTGAATCGCATAGTTGGTGCAGGTAATCGTAGCATTTTAGAAAATTTTGAGGGAGCTAAAGAAATGGGTTGATGACCTTGCATTTGAACTATTCTTCATTCACAAACAAATCTATATACACACCAATGAATGATCCCTTTCATATCAGTTACTTCTGGAACACATCCTGCTAATGTGATTCCTGAGGTCCAGATTAGGTTCACCTACTTCTCAGCTGGAGGAATTTTTTTGTAGTACTTGTATGCCCTAGACCAATGGAACTGTTGATCTTCGCGACCAAGTTTGTTCATTGTATCTCCAAAAAATAATTCTTTCTTCTTACTTGACATATTTTCTTCTTTTTACAAAGGTGGCGCTATTGTTGATAMTTACAGGTTGGAATTTTTATTTTATTTAAATTCCACTACATATTGCCTTGGTAACTCAATCAGTCATAGATCATGCTATAAATGTCATCATTTTTCATGGGACTTGGATTTATTGCGACCCTTAATCGATGCATTGTTCATTAATAATGGTATTATGATGTTATGAGTGGCAGATGATGTGGAAAGGGTAATTAATTTGACGGGAAATGGAAATGTGATGGTATGATAAAGGGAAAGTGTTAAGTATGGAGGTGTAAAATGATTTATGGGAAATGTTATGAAAATGCGTACTTGTGGGGTTGCGAGGTTCTAGGATTAAACGCTTGTGAAAAAATATTCGGGAAAGGGTGACGATGACCGCTTTGAGATTCATGAATAAGGTTAAGTTTTGGGAGAAATGAGGACTTGCGGGGTTGTGGACTTATGAGTTATAGTGATGAGGAGTAAGGAGATTCACTTCGCAATGAGAAATATGGGTAAGTATGAAAAAACAAGTGAACAGTGGAAAGTGGATGTGGACTTGCGGATTTGCAGAGGTGGAAACTTAGGAAAGTATTTATGGATGGAACTTGTCTCTACATCCTCATTGCTTGAATTTTGACTAAGTACCAAAATAAAACGAAAAAGGAAAAGAAGTAAGAGTCTTGGTGAGTGTGGGGTTGTGGACCTGAGTAGTTCAAAAAATATTTAAGCATTATGCAGCTATGCATCCACATCATTTGAAAAAATGATTAAGTGATTGGGGGTTTTATTATGTAAGATAAGAAAAGTAAAGAAAAATAAGCTAAGAAAAATGTAAAAGAAATCCTACGAGTGGTTGAATGACAATACTAGACCGGTCGAAAATATGGATCAACAATATGTTCATTGTACCTTAGATATTTATAAATATCCTATATTAAAATTATTCTAAAATGTGGATAGACAAATAAGACAATGATTATCTATAGTGATTATGTACCTTTTGGATTGCTCATGACCATTTGAAGTTTGGTGGGTATAGAAATAACACTATAAAATATCACATTGTCTAGATATTTGACTACATAATGTGATTTGGGGACAAGAAAACATAATATTCCTCTTGAGAATCACATATCATATAGATGGGGGTTATCCAGTTCATGGAAGCACCAAAAATATTAAACAACACCATTTCCCATCACTCAATAGTGTAGTGCCACACCTTTTGTATAGTCAGTTTAGACTAGCAAACTTAGCATGAACAAATCTATATATTAAACTAATATTTTGAGATTGTTTTTTATCTTGATTTTCATGTAATATTAGTTATTATGTTCCACATATGTTATATATGTTGTGTTGATTATCATGTTGTAAGTATTCATGATGTTATGGTGATGTTGTGTTGATTATCATGTTGTGAGTATTCATGATGTTATGATGATGTTGTGTTTGGAATACTTTAGTTCTTACCCTTGGCATGTATTAACTCAAAAGTGTGTTAATGTTGTAAATGTGTGAATAAGGATTCCTTGTATTGTGTTGAAATTCAAGGCCCAGTCAGTGAATGGATAGGTATGTATGATGTAAATATACATATATGTACCATGTGTTAGGCTTTCCATGGTATAATCAAGCTATGTAAATATTAATGTTGGAATATAATATAATGGTCCAAGATGGCTATGTAGGGCATAAGAGGGGTCATGATTCCACTAGAGGGGAAAATGAAAAGGGGGATATGGAAAAGTAAACCCTCCATTTTCCAAGTGTAAGCCTCAAAACTCATATATTTTTCACCGTGTGCCTTAAATGAATCCATCCACCTTCTTTGACTTGTTAAAATTAATCATTCAATGCATGTGAGAGGTTTGTGGAAAAGTCTTCTCATGTAGTTATGGAAACATAGGGTTGAGTAACATAATTATGGAACTCGTAAGAGTCCTACATTCCTAAAGTCAAAACTAATGTTAGCCATATTTACACCAATCCTTTCCCTCCAATAACTAAGGACTTCCTTCCAACACTCTCCTACATGGTTACATTCATGATGTCCATGTTATGTTCTTTGGATATCCATGAGAAACCTAGAAATTACATGTATCTAATGCATAAGTTACATGTATCTAATGCATAGAAATTACATGGTTACACTTATGAAGCATTATCTAAATTCAAAGGTCATAATCATTTATGGTTCCTTTAAAATATGCTTCAATTGATCCATGAGTCATGTGATCCATAGTATTGAAGTCAATTTTTTTTGTGTTAATAGTTTTTTGAGTCCTTGAAATTGAAGCATAAGATTGACTCATCGATTTGTAAAAAGAGTTAAAGTTGCAAACCCTTTCAGAATCAAAATTCAATTGTGCAAAATATCATAAATACCTACCTACAATTGACTAAGGAGATAATTTTCTTGAAATGTCAATCAATGTAAAAAAAAAACAAATTGGGGTGCATGATCGGTAGTACTCGACACCCTAAACATGAATAAAAGCAAACGATCATGGAATACAAATAACAAGTGCAAGCAAGAGTGATCACAAAATGTTTCCCTTATTAGAAACATTGCTTGAAACAATAGAAAGAACTTCAATCACAATGCCCATAGTACATTGGAAAATGCCCTTACATGTTTTCAAGTCATGAAAACAAAATTCAAATTCCTACAAATGCAATTCCAACTCTTGAATGACAAGTTAAGAACAATAAAAAATCAGGGACCAATCAAGAATTTTGGACTAGTGTTTGTTTAGAATAATCATTTGTATGAGATCAATCATTATCAACATGCAGTTCAGGGAAGTCAAATAGTTGATTATGAATCACAAGATGCCAAAGCACAGAGTGATACCAAAATCAGTTTAAGTGCAAGTGACTTTCAATCTTTTTCATTTGAGTTTATAAAACAAAACATTCATGAATGTATGAAAGAAAACAAAAAAGAGAGAATGATTCTTCCAACAACATTGTCCAACCTTGGGAAGAATTAAGGTTCAATAGGAATCAACATAGCTTAGGATATGAAAAAGACATCAAATTTCATATTCCTAACTACTCCAAACCAATTCAGTTTGAGTGTTAGTTTTCTTACCGACTCTAAGAACATTGTTGATACAAAAATTCCTCAAAAATGTCACCATTGTCATCGAATTGGTCACATGGAGAATAATGTTTTAATCTCCATACTTGTCTTCATTGTGGGAAGACAAATCATGTTTCAAACAAATGTCAAAAGAGGAAGAAGGTTCAGGAATGAACACTTCACTATGGATGGATAACTTCTTAGTGATGGAATCAATATGTTAAGAACCAAATATCAATATAGCATAGAAAAACCTCAGATCAAGTACTCAAGTCCTTGAAAAAGAGAGAATTTCAGGTAATAAGCCTCTTCGAGGGGGAAACCTCCTTATACCCCACACAAATGTCCAAATACAAGATGATTCCAAATGAAAATGTCTCCTTGTTATAGATAGGAGACTAGGAGGTACAATTACAACTAATGGACTCAAGCCGACATAAATAAAATAACATAACTAATGTAATGTGCCCCAATTAAGGGGTAATGAGCCACTATTTAGGGCTTAACATGTCCCTCCCTTTGAGACAAGTGTTGTCTGCAACACTTGAGTAACTTTGGATGCTTATGTATAAAAGACTCATCTTCCCAAGTGGAATCTTCATCCGGTAGCTTCCTCCATTTAATGAGATACTCTGAAATGGATCTATTCCTCAGTTGGCGAATTCTTGTGTCAGTGATGGCTTCAGGCTCCAATATGATTTTTCCTTCCTCGTTAAGTTCTGGAAATATAGTTTGAACTAGTGTTCTAGGATAAATTCGTGAGTGCGGACACAGACCAATCTCCACAGATCCACCTGGATCTGGAACAAACTGAGACAGAATACTACTCTTTCCCTAGTTCTAAAGTATTGAATGGACAAGAGAAGAAGGATGATGTACT
>ML783379.1:1170738-1203037 GCA_009831015.1 Picea engelmannii | reverse complement strand
TTTTATGCCCTCTTTTATTCTTTTTCTTTTCTTTTTCTTTTCTTTTCTTTTCTTTTTCTTTTCCTCAAATTATTTGCAGAATGGAAAATCATTTGACAAACAAAAACACTAAAGAGATAATATTTCAGTCACCAGTTGATCCTATAAATTATAGGGTTATAACAGCGGCTCCACCTGGGGATGGTATTCTCCTTGTGAAGTACCAAGAATCCTGATTGTTGATGTTCTGAAAAACTTTCCCCATAGTTGCCTTTGTTGCTTGATTGGTTTTATTTTTTATTTTTAATTTGGAAGACAATGTTCAGTGGCTTAGGGACTTCTCTGCGGGCTTCAAACATCTGATCAAATTTATTTCACTCAAAAAGTTGTAAACAAAATGAAAATGGTTTGTACAATGGAAGGTGTGACTGCAGGTCCCTACTAAAGAGGTGAATAGTGCTTCAGCATTTTTCCATTTACAGGTCCTCCTGGCAGATTTGTCCCGTCATTGTTGTTGAGCAAGAAGGCATTATTTCCTATGAATGATTGAATTATGAAAGGTCCCTTCCATAGACTGTCGAATTTGTTGTGCTTCTCCTTATCTTCATTTCGGGCATCCCATCTCAGAACCAAGTCACCTAGCTCAAAGTCATCCTCTTTATTTCTTTTGTCAAAGATCGTTTTAATGCTTTCTTGGACAACCTGAGTCTTGTTGTATACTTCTTCTTTGGACTGCTGCAAGTGGATCATCCGGTTTATCCTTCTTTGGGAATCGTTCGGCTCGGCCTGCATCTCTTGCAGCAATTTCATCACAGGAACTCCTAAGGAAGTGGGAAAGACTGCTTCAGTGCCATAGACTAGCTGATATGGTGACATACCAATTGACCTTTTGGTGTTCAGCCTGTCGGCCCATAATGCTAAAACCAGCTTGTTATGCCATGACTTTTTGTTTTCTTGCAAAGTCTTCTTAATAATGTTCACCAGGGTCTTATTGGATGACTTTTCCAGCACGTTTCCCTGAGGGTAATAAGCTTTGGAATGACCCAAACCAATATGATATTGGTTGCAAAATTCTATGAGCTTATTAGATAAGAAAGCAGTTGTATTGTCAATTATAATATTTCTAGGACATCCAAAGCGAGACAAGATATTATTTTCAAGAAATTTAATAATGACAGAATCATTAGCTTACCTGCTTGGTACAGCTTCAATCCATTTTGTGAAATAGTTTGTGGTAGTCAGAATCCACCTGTGTTGGCCCGAAGAGGGAGGATGTATTTCTCCAATAAAGTCTAATCCCCATTGTTGGAAAGGAGCTTCAACAGAGATTGGTTTCAGGGGCAAAGGAAGAAGCTTCTTTTTTCCCTCGAACACCTGGCATTTATGACACGAAGTCACTTTCTGATGCACATCAGTGAACAGTGTAGGCCAATGGAACCCAGCTCTAATAATCTTATTAGATGTGGTCTTCCAGCTTAGATGACCACCACAGTCTCCTGCATGAAAATTCTCCAATACTTTGTCAGCTTCATCTTTTAATAGACAATTCAACAAAATACCTCCAGGATCCTTCCAATATAGATTGCCTTCTAAAATACAAAATTTTAATGCTTTCAATTTCAAAAACCTAGCTTTAGTTTTGGTCAGACCAGGGGGAGCTTGTAAGTTATGCAAAACAAATATCAGGTCTAAGTACCATGGAGATTTCAGAAATACCTCTTTCACGCTTGGAGTCGCCTGCTCTCCCTGTTCATCTACTGCAGCTAAGAAATTAATATCAAGAGCATGGAAATTGGATTCATCCATTAACTTTGCTATACCTTGACCTTTAATCAATTTAGTAGGCTTAATCTCTATGTCATATTCCAGAATGATAGCAATCCATTTTCCTCTTCGTCCGTCTGGATTGTCCTGAGTTAAAATGTCTTTTACTACCGCATTCGGAACATAAGCGATAGTGTGGGAATGGAGAATATATACTCTAAAATACTTTATGGCTTTCACCAGGGCAAAAGCTTGTTTCTCCATTATTTTATAATTCAAGGTAGCATCTCTTAACGCTTTATTGAAAATGGCTATGGGTTTTTCATACCCTTCACTATTTTTTTGTAGTAGTACTGCTGCAATGGTATGTTCAGAAGCGAAAGAAAAAAGGTAAAAATCTTTGGTGAAATCAGGACTGATCAAGACTGGAGCCTGTGTGAGTGCATGTTTAACTTGTTCAAAAGACTTCTTAGATTCAATGTCCCATTTTATTTTTGTGTCCTTTTTTAACATGTTTGTGATGTTCCTGAGAAGTTCGGCCAGGTTGGGTATGAATCTTCTCAAAAAATTTATTTTTCCAATGAAAGACTGTAACTCTTTGATATTTCTTAGGTGTTCTAATTTCTGAATGGCCTCGATTCTGCTGGGTTCTATCTTAATTCCATCCTTAGAGATTATGTGCCCCAACAATTTACCTTCCTCTAAACTGAAAAGGATTTTCTTAGGATTCAGAGAAATCCCAAACTTCCTGCATTTCTCACACACTCGTCTGAGATGTCTTAAGTGCTCGTCATCGGATTGGGAATAAATAGTTACGTCGTCCAGATAAATGACAATAAATTTCCCAATTTATTCCACAAAAGCGATGTCCATTGCTCTTTGGAAAGTGGCCCCAGCGTTCATCAATCCAAAAGGCATTTTCACGTACATGAAGGTACCCCAAGGTGTTGTGAAGGTTATTTTCTCTTGGTCATATGGGTGAACGAGAACCTAGTTATAGCCTGAGAAACCATCCAGTAAGGAGATTTGACTGGATCCAACTACCTTTTGTAATATGTGGTCCATTTTTGGAAATGGGTAGTTTTCTTTCAGAGAAACTTTGTTCAGGTTTCGGAAATCAATACAAAGCCTGATTTCCCCGATTTTCTTTCGGGTTGGAACTAGATTTGAAACCCATTTGGAAAATCACAAGGGAACTATGATTTTAGCATCATACATCTTTTTAATTTCCTTTTCTATCAGGGGAAGTAACTTGGGATTGATTCTCCTAAGTTTCTGTCTGAAAGGTTTTTGATCTTCTTTTATCGGGATCCTATGTTGTATGATTCTTGTGTCATAAGATTTTAAATCTTTGTAACCCCAAGCAAACACGTCTGCATATTCCTTGAAAAGTTCAATGTATTTGAGTTTATGCTCAAGAGGTAAAGATTTAGAAATTTTGACTGTCCTGGGTTTCTCTTCTATCCCTGTGTTAACGTCTTCAACCTCTTTACCACTGGCTTCAATTTTTGGTTTTTTAGCTACATCATTAAAATAAAAAAGGTCTTCTAAAGGAACTAAACCCCTAGGTAAAACATTACTCTTTAAATGAAAAACATCAGATTCTATCTCATCTTCACCTAACTCTCCTGAATCTACTTTATTTACACTGTCATTTCCAAAATCAGATTTATTTACATACTCATCCTCATTTTCTAAGTCTATGTTTGTACACTCGAAATCATTTTTACATTGTAGAAAATCTTCAATTTGATCATCATTCCCAAATACCTGCCAGTATCTGATGTTGTTTGGGATGGTCGGACTTCACTTCACCTCCACCATGTAAGGGTAGGTGGAATGGAAAGGTATATTTCATGTAGCTGCTGACATAGCTAAACCATCCGCTAAAATGTTCTGTCCCCTGGGCATCACCTGCAAATCAAATTCAGCGAAACATTTAAGGGCATCCAAAACAACATTCCTATAAGCTCTCATACGGGGATGTTTTGTTGCATACTCACCTTTGATTTGTTTGATAATTAATTTGGAATCACCTCTTACCATGATTTGTTTGGCACCAACCTTCTTTAGAAGTTTCAGACCGAGCATCAAAGCTTCATACTCGGTTTTATTGTTAGTGCATTGAAAATTTAATTTGTAAGAATGGTTTTTCAAATACCTGGATTTGTGATTGTGCAACCAAACTCCTGCTCCAGCTCCTTCTTTGCTTACAGATCCATCGAAATCCATGCTTCAGAAATCTGTTGGCAATTCTTCACTTATCACATTTTTCTTTCTTTCTTCCTCAGTGATTTCTTGGCCTTCGTTTGGATCAAATGTATCTTCTTCCAGCTGAGCAATTTGTTCTCCTGTATCACCGTCATTATATAGGATGAAGGAATCTAGGTCAGAATGTGCAGAGTACAGGGGGTAGTTATGTGGCTTTTCT
The DNA here is from genome assembly GCA_009831015.1 of Picea engelmannii. Taxonomy (NCBI): domain Eukaryota; kingdom Viridiplantae; phylum Streptophyta; class Pinopsida; order Pinales; family Pinaceae; genus Picea; species Picea engelmannii. Next base: position 1,198,863 of record ML783379.1, on the reverse strand, counting down.
TGGCTGCTGACCATATACTTCATCAGTGTCTCTCTGTATAGTCTTCTCTGTTACTCGAATACTGGGATGGTGTCATATGACATATCCAACTGCAAAGTACCTTTCAATTTGGCCCCCCAAGACCTGGACAACAACATACCATATTTTGGGGGAATGTCTAGGACCACAACATCCATAACCATGTTTTTTGCTAGAATCTGAACTAGAGTGATACATAAGTCCTTGATCAATACGATACATCTAACTTTGCTGGAGTCAAAAGAGTGTAAGTCCTTATAAGGTCTGGTGACCTCAAGTCCTAGTTTTTCCATTACTACTTTAGGCATCAGGTTGTGGGAAGCACCTGAATCTAACATAGCATTATGCAGAATCAGGTCGTGTATATTAAGGCTGATGTAAAAAGGAGCAACAGCACCATTGTCAGTTTTACCATCAACTTCAGGACCAAACAACAGTTCAGGTTGATCATCGATAAGATTTACAATGTCTGAATGATTCGTTGATCCAACGGTTAAGGCCTTCATGCCTATATCAGGTTCAATTCTCAACGCTTTGATCACCTGTGATTGGTAAGCATCTTTACTCATCAACTCGGAAAGGGGAATGGGAATTTTCACTTTGGCTAATTCCCCTTCGAGGCTGAAAGGAATAGGTGCTCTGCTTTGGCTCAACCATTCTGATTTGTCCACCATAGTCTTCTAGGCAGAAGTATTTGGTGGGTTGGCTGATGAAACCTCAGTCTATGTTGATCTTTGTAAAATGGTAAGGTTTCTTTTTGCTAGAGCTTCAGCATTACCTTTCTCAGGGGTCTTCTTGGCAGAAGGCTCAAGGGGTTTCTTAGTTTCGACCACTTTCTTCGTTTCGGTTACCTTTTGGGGGGAACTTTCATCCGTCTTCTTACTTCACAAATTGTACTGCCTGTGTACCTCCATAATAGAATTTTCAAATGCCTGTTGTTCATTATCTTCAGCTTCTTCGCTTACCTGTGTTTGAGAAAGGAGGAAAAGTTCTTGCTCTTCCTGAGTGAGGAAAATAGCTTCGTTATTGTGAATGCCCATGAGGTTTATGTGTGTGTCCTCCAATTCTTCAATTACCTCCTCTCCTTCATTGGCATAATTTTCCTGTAGGGGTGGTATGATCTGTTGATTAGGACCCCTCTATTCTCTTTGATCCCTTGGATCTCTCTGCCTGATTTGGGGAGGATTTCTTCTAAAGTTAGGATTCTGAATTTGTGGAGCAGGTTGATTTTCTCTAGGAGGATTTCTTTCGGATACAGTGAGTCTCTCCATCATCCTTTCCATTGCACTAGCTAAGGAATCCAATTTGGCGTCAGAAGAAGATGTGGAAGTTTCTTCTTTAATCATGACTCTCCTTTCGATCCTCTGTCGTGCCCTTTTGGCCAATAGGTTGGCCTCCACACTTATTGCGCTTTTCTGCATGTCTTCTAGGGTGGTGGAATTTCTTTCTCTTAATTGATATGACATATCAGCGTTGAAACCGTCAGGGAATTTTATCAGTGCTAAACCCTGTGGGGGTTTAATATCGGTTGGAATCGCTTTGTACAAATTATTGAAATGGGTGCAATAGTCTTGAATCGTCTCGCCTTGATTCCTTCTGATGTTTTCATATTCTGACAAGATTTGGAGAGGATTTTTCTTTACCTCCCATCTGTCTAGAAAACTTCTTTGAAACGTTGTAAGGTCAAGCATTGAGGCAACATGTAATCCTTTATACCATTTCTTAACATCACAAGTCAAACTCTGCGCAAACAATCTCATTTGAACGTCAGCTTCATCTACTTCCTGTAGATCAAAATAGTCATTCATTTTATCGGCGTGTTGTTGTGTGTTCAAGGGTCCTGTTCCATTGAACTGTGGAAGTCTCGTTTGATAATCCTGGGGCATATCATGTAGAGGTGTATCCAACACCAAGGGAGCATATCTGGCTACCATGATAGGTGGAGGAGGCGGAACAACAACCTGGATGATAGGTGGGGTGGTGACAGAAGATGAGGATGAAGAAGGGCTTGTTGGCACGGAGTGAGTGGTTTGAGGCTTTGCAGTGGGAGATAGTATTTCAAGGGTCCGGGGTTGCAGGTTTTTTGGATCTAGGACAATTTTAGTCACAAAGCTATCAAATTTTGTTCTAAACAAGCCTTGTTCAGAAATGGTGTCAAAGTTGAGATCTTGAAGGGTAACAAGCTCCTCTGGAAGAGAAGGGGACTATGACTCCCTGAACCCTCTACGATGGTCTTATTTTTGAGTAACTGTTTAGGATTATCATTTGCTATTGCAAGTTCTGGGTCTAGGTGAGATCGAGTATAAGTTCTTTTAGGAGCCAGATTTATTTTTAAACTTATATATATATATATATATATATATATATATATATATAGTTTTATGAGTTTGAAAATAATATGCACAAGCTTTTAACAACCTCTAAACATTATTTCTTTCTCAGATTTATAATTTGTTCAAAAACCAAAATCTTCTTCTAAGGAAAAAGAGGATATGGGGTTGAAAGTTTGTTTAGTTCCCCAATATGGTCGCCACTATGTTAATGATCTGTAAATTCCCAGAGGTTGTTAGGATAGAAGAAATATACGAGAGGTAACTTTATCCAACCACTTCGAAACTAGAATCTATCCCTACCAGCTTCAGAGAAGGATCTCTCTGTATGATTTAGATATGTTTTGAACTTAAGATATTAGGCTAGTTAAATAAATAAGATTGAAAAGGTTTGTTGTTTTTGTTGAGTTGGCTGAAGGGGCTTTATGCGTCCATTGGGCTATGGGGTCTGTGTTATGAAGATAAAAATCTAAACAAGAAACAAAAGATTCTTTTCACGGGGCAAGATAATTCATTCGTTGGATTCTTTAGCAATAAAATGATGAATAGCAGAAAAGATGAGAATATCAATTAAAGTAAAGAAGCATTTAAGAATTTATTTACTGTAATATGAGAAGATAAACACTAAAATCTTCTGAAGTCTGAAACAGGGTATACAAAAATAAATCCTGCAACGTACGTTACTTTTAAAAGATTTAGATTAGAAAACAATATGACAACTGAGCAAGAAAACATTCAACATAGAAGAGAAAACATCACCAATGAATAACACGCGAGAATCCTGTGAAAACGTCTCTTTGTATTAATGGAAGATCTCTTGATAAAAATTACAGTGTTTGTAGCTTGCAAGGCGTAAATATCAACTCTCAGTACTTCAAAGTGTGAAGTATTTATAACCAAAATTACAAATGATTCTGTCATTAAAGATCAGGACGTGGCTAATCTAAATTTAGCTAACTAACTTAACAAGATACAAAAATTTCGGAAACTGCTTGATGATGTGTTGAACTTCATGCTAATTTCTTGGGGTGAACCATTGGTGAGGCCTTTGCACAACCTCATCTAACTGGATAGTTGACCAGGCTTGGACACCTCATCGAATACTCGATCAAATTGCAAATCTCTTCCCATCGAAGGTGACTAGGAACACTGACTTTGAGCAACCTTCGGTATACTTCATCCATCTCTGTGTACTTGGAAAAAGTTGGCTTGGTGATGAAGATGTACCGGATCTCATGCTGTATGCTGATGTCTAACTGTAAAGCATCTAAGAATGCCTTTCCCTTGATACTGCCTTGTAGTCCTGAGAATTTTGAGCTATCCTTAGCCACAGTGGCTAGTTTCTTTTTGTAATCGGCAAGCATCATTAACTTGTCATTTATAACTCTCGTAGCAAGAAGGCCTTTCTTCTGCAGAGCTTCGATCTTGCTGAAAAATCTTTGTACTCCTACATCCATGGTCTGGACCTTTTCCTCCAACTATAGCATCAGTCCTCTCTTGGTCAAGACCCTCTTGACCTTGAGGATGGTCTCTGTCTTATCTTCAATCTTTAACTCCTCTAGCTCCTCTATGGTTTTGGAATTTAGAAATTTGATTATCTCAGTAGCTTCTGTGGGCATCTCTCCCAGTTCTGCTCTTATCTTCTTGATAGCCTACTGAATTCTTTGCACCAGCTCGTTTTTCTCGAACATGATTTGTATCAACGCCCATATTTCATTCATGGACTTGGTGATGTCCATCCAGACACTTTCTTTGACCTCAGCCAGTGTTTTGCCTGCCACTGTTTGCTTCTGAAGCTGCTGCAATTCCTATTTGAGCTGGTCTAAGGTTTTTTTTTCCTTGGAGAAGCTATTTTGGTAAGAATACTTGAGTTCCTGAAGGTTCTCAATCTCCTTTTTGAGTCTACTAATCTCTGTCTCTTGAAAATTCATTTCTTCCATGGATTTAGCTAGTTCAACAGTCTTCTCCATGGTTGTCAATGGAGTTGCCGAGAAAATTTTTGCAATAGATGTTGTGCTCACTCCTGTGAGTGGAACTTCGCTCAGTGGAATGACCTCCATGGGCTTTGAATGCTCCTTCTCTTTCACTAGTTTTTCCAATTCTGCTTCCATTTCCTTCAACTGTGCATTCTGCTCCATGATGAACTTGAGCATCTCATCTTTTTCCCCTTCTGTCTCCGCTATTTCCTTTGCCTATGAATCTTCTGTTGGTGGAAATTTCAATTGTTTCCTTAGAGATGAAATATTGACATTTTTCTTCTTGAGCACCTCCTCGACTGCTTTCACATTCGAGGGACCATATCCGATCTTGAGGACCAGTTCCTCCAGCGTCTTAATCCTATTATCCTTGGCAAAGGATGATATTTTTCCTAACTTCGGTTGCTTCTAGACGTTGTTCAAAGATACCTGTAACCTGGAGGCAGTAGTAGAAGCATTTGCCAATGTGGAGAAAAACATTTCTCTGGTCTGCCTGTGCAAATCCATTTGATCAGCTGGATGCACATATTTAGTCTGAAATTTGAAAGTTTCCCTTTTGTAATCGGAGATTACTTTCGGGTCTGGCAGCTATGCTTGCAAAAATGCCATGTGCATTCTACACTTCTCAGTGTCGAATGCAGACAGCGGTCTGTGTTGTGAAGTTGATGTTTTCTTCCAGAATTGTGCATACGTGCTATTGGTCAGCGTCTGGTTTCTCAATTTTGGTCCTGTTTTGCTCGGCTAGTTGACTGGTGGGGTATCTGTAGGATTTTTGGGCAACATTGTAGTCACGATTTGTTTGCTTATTTTACTAAGGAGTGACCGATCAACCTCCAGAGTTGTAGTGGATTGAATTCCCTTTTCACCAACCGTGTCAGGTGCCTGACTGGTTTTTGTCCTCTTGGTATGTAGTCGAAACTCTTCGGACGATACTTCAGTGACAGAAGGTGAAATGTCTTACCTGGGCCTTTTCTCCTTGGGAGCCTGTGGTGTAGTCGTCTGTGAGATAGTGACCGAAAGGTCCTATTGTTCTGTCTTAACCAAAGTGTTTGGCTCCCATTCTGTCTGGTTAGCGAACTTCTCTATCTCAGGCCTGGGAGTGTGGACATATGGGATATTCTTATTCTTAACTCTCATGTTTGAAATTATTCTGCAGGGGTCATAGTGCCATATGAAGCTAGCAAAAAACTTCATTTCCTTTAATAGTCTATCTGCTTCCTCCCCAACGCCTCGGTTATTGCAGATGAATGACCCAATCTTCCCTTTGATTCTGAGCTGCTGCTTCTTCTTCTTCAGAGACACAAAATGTATGTCATCTGAATTGATCATTTGTCTTATGTATTCCAAGGAAAATATTTGGGCAACTTGTATGGAGCCAATTCGCACCCATACACTCTGATCTCTCTGTGGTCCTAATACAAGTACCAATCTCCCATTTTTTCCAGATATGAGAGGTGTACGATCCTTTGAATTTCCTCGTTTATTCTCAGCTCGGGTCTGCCACTGAGCATGCTCACCATGGGATGGTATAATTTCTCAATAAATTGTTTGAAGCTAAATTCTATAGAGTTTTGTCTGAGCAGCGAAGTCCACACTGTCACTGCTTGTGACCTTCCATCCTTGTCCATCTTCTGCATCGAAAAGAATAATTTGTTTGCTTGAAAGAATAGGAACATGTAAGATAGTATTGAGGAATACCAGAACATGCCTTCTGTGGAGAAATTTGAAAATTGATCATGAATGTTGTTCACCAGGAAGGTGTTGTAGTCGAACTGAGTGGTGGGTTTCTCATCTGTGGAGAAAATGGACATAAAACCCAATATGGGTTCATCCACCCACTAATCCGAAAAATACCCGAGGAGGGTGCAGAGCGACGAAATGACCTGGTTTCCCTTCATTGAGAACATGGATGAAGGATACGGGGGATTTGTAGTGGGGAGTTGAGCAGCCTGTGGGAGAAAAAGATCAAAAATCTGAGCTCTTTGGGGGAAGGATAATTTCTGATACAGTTCTGTGATAATTTTCAGATTGAATGGTGAGACGGATTCGGCTCTGGGTGTCTGCATCATCTGGTTAATGGTTTCAGGTGTAATGAGGAAAATAATTTCTCCTGATGAAGAAACTACGGATCTCTAGTCGGGAAGGTAATGGTATTGGCACTTGAGGGAGAATTCAAGGAAATGGTGAACTTGGAGAAAAAGATACAAAGGGAGGTTGGAATCCCAGAGCCCAATTTCATCTCTATGATCAAGGAAAACCTCTTTGAGCCACGACTGCAAGTCTGCGAAGTCGAACTCACATCTGGTGTCTGCAATCAAATGGTCTTTGTCGGCCATATGGATCCTGTCGAGGTTGATAGGAGGCGGGAGGAAAGGATTCTCCTCGGCTTCTGTCCTCTTTGATTTTGGCGCCATCGTTGTAAAATACCTACAAATCAAACAATCGTTAGTGGGGATGATGATGTCTTGGGACAGTTGACTGAAACGGAGGGAAAACGAGGAAAAATTTTCTCTGGTGCGACGGGAAAGGTATTTTCTAGTGAGGCGATACAATAAGCAATGGAAAAAGAAGGGAAACGGTGGTTTTGAGTAAATGGATACCCGTTGGGCGTGGGAGACAGGTCAGCAGGTTAACGGATACGTTAACCAATAATAAATGGCCAACGGGTTGTTTAGAGCATGAGATGACAGGTGACAATGACTGAAGAATACGGTTGGGAAACGTGGCAGGAGTTGATTGGGGAGTAACCATGGTGAGAGGACTTGTAAAGGGTGAACAAGGAGAATGGACTGACAGAGTAATGAGACATGACCTCTAGGGGGAAAACGTGGAAAATGATGTCATGGGGTGACAGGGTATGTCAGACTGTGGGAGGCTGTGGGATTCAGAATGAATGGACTACTGCCACGTATAGATAAGGGTCCCACTAGAAAACAATCCATTATGGACCTGCCCCCCTCCATTAAAGATAGATCAGTCGGGGGGGTCCTAAAAACACCATGAGTCGTTGATGTGCGCGCTCTCTTTTCAACCGTAGATATGTACATAATATTTAACCATCATTCTAGACCCCCCCGACCATTAAAAGAAGAACGGTTGGGGGGGGTCTAGAATCCAATCTAGGTCGTAGATCTAGGTGCTGACTCCTAAGCCGTTCAGATGTACGCTTTTGTTATCTCTGATTTCGGACCCCCCCCCCCCCCCCCCCGTNCCCCCCCCCCCCCCCCACCGTTAAAGGTAGAACGGACGGGGGGCTCTGGAAAGACTTGTCAACCTTGGATCTGGGTGTCTACTCTCCATCCGTTCATCTATGCGTTGTGCTTAACTGTGAGCATGAAGGCATATTTTCTCTGAAAGACTTAGGATAAGTGCATATCATGTGTTTTTCCCAAGCTTTTCCATGTTTTATCACCAAGGGGATAAACATAAAACCTTTTAAACCTCAAAGATATGGTTCAATGTTGATCACCATGCTTGTTTTATTGAGATAAAGCAAACTACCCTATGCTCTAACCTAATCACCTATGACAATTAGCCCAAATTAAACTGTTGGGCTAAGAAATTACTCTATCCTGGGGTTATCTGACCAAGATTAGGCAGTTTGGTCAGATTTATTCACTAACTAACCTAAATCACTTGGCTAAGATTAAACAGTTTAGCCAAGCTTATTCCCTACTCCTATCAACATCAATTTAAAAGAACTTGGCCATGCTTGAAAGGTATGGACCAAGTCATTGTTATTGCATGGGGCTCTATTGAATTTCTTTTATGCCCTCTTTTATTCTTTTTCTTTTCTTTTTCTTTTCTTTTCTTTTCTTTTCTTTTTCTTTTCTTTTTCTTTTCCTCAAATTATTTGTAGAATGGAAAATCATTTGACAAACAAAAACACTAAAGAGATAATATTTCAGTCACCAGTTGATCCTATAAATTATAGGGTTATAACACCTTCATTAATATATCATGTTCATAATGAGACAAAAGTCAATTTTCATATCTCTTTAGAATATGCATATACCTTCATAACTTCATACCAAAGAAAATCGCCTTCATGAAAAAACAATTCACCCTATGTATTGGCTTGGGGGTGTCACTACCTTGAACTAACACTCCATTTGTATGGTTGGGGGAGTCATGCAATGCTCCCTATGTGGGGCCTCAAGAGAATCAATCTTAAATTATTTTTTATTTCACAAGTGTGGGGAGCATCAATGCTCCTTTAACTAAGCTCTGGGAGCGTCAGGGACACAACTAATGCCCCTTTGTCTTCAACAGCTTCAATGAAAAAAAAAATTCTTGAATATTTCTTTGCTCCACAAAACCATAGCTCTAATACTACTTGTTAGGCAACGGAAGCATAAATGGAGAAATATTTTAATAGCAAAGAAAACAAGACATACCCCGGATGGGGTAACATCTAGAGACCATGCAAACTTAATAGACTGCAAGTGAAGGGGATGTTGGTGTGCCTATATGGGAAGCTATATTTAATGGTGCACTCAAAGCATGAGCTGGATCCTTCCAGGCCTAGTACGAATCACCTGCATGTTGTAAACTCAGCTTTAATGGAACATTAACTTATCAAGGCGACTGCAAACATGAAGGTTAGCATAGAAAATTGTTTCATTGTTCCGGTTTTTGTTCAAATTCAAACACAGGTGTATCTCTCCCAATCTAGTTTTTCTTCCTCTGGGCATCCTCTCCTCCTCCCAATTTCCTTCTTTTCCTCTCCTTTCCCAATTCCCAGAGAAAGGGGAAATCCCAAGAGAGGATTGGCCTACTACATATTTGTTTCTCGACATCGCCATCCTGGACCTTCCGTCGAAACAATTCTACCCCCCATTGCTCAAGACCACCATGTTGGCCCCCCTTTGAACATCTCACCGGGATCTGCCCAAAATTTGATGGATGACTACCAACCCATGGCTTATGTTGAGGAATGATTCCCTTAGGATCCTCCTCTAGAACCCACAGACTCCTTCCTCTTCTCTGCTTCATATATTTTGACTCCACCCCTTACTTATGGTCATCTTTCCCTAGAAGGCATATTTTCTCTAGACCTGGGAGGTTTCCCAGTCGAAGAAGAAATTCCTATAGAGTTTCAGTAGGAATAAGAGATTCAGCCTGTTGGAGACTCTCAACCATCGATAGCTTATGTCATGAATTCACCTAGAACATGGCGCTTCTTAGAGGAGCATCTGGAATTAATTTTTGAAATGAGATGGGATTCCACGGAGCAGCTTCACTTCCAAACGACCCTCTCTTGGCACATGGATGTTCTCTTAAATTCCCTTTCAAGCGAGAAAACCAAGACCATGTGCCCAACATGTTTCCAATCCTATGTGTTCGCTCCACGACCTAACGAGGGTGACGACAATTCGGGTTCGCCTAAAGTCTAATTTCTTTTACTGTTACTTTGTTTCTTTGTTCATAACAGCCATGGCTATAGATGAACTTTTTATTAGTGTAGAGAGTCCATCATGTATCAGACTTAAGAAAATATTTGACAAAGCACCACTTGTTATGGTTTCCATATGTATGGCAGAACAAGTGACAAGTTTTGTCGTGTATATTGTTTTGATAATATTTTAAGGAAATACAAACTTTTTTATTTACAAAAAAAAAAAAATACATAGAAATCACACAATGAACACAGTGTTTTACGTGGAAACCCTTCTAAGGGAAAAAACCATGGGGAAATGATAATCGGTGTTCTTATTATCCAAGGGAGAATTACAGTAGCCAACAATAGGCTTTCAATCTTCCTCACACCTCCTTCCCACACACTCCGCTACACTATATTTCTACTTTTTCCTTGTTTATATCACCTCTATGGGTATGCATAGATATATAGTATCTATTAGACAGTTAGACAAACTGGTTACAACCTTATCCACCAGTTACACAAACTAATCAGTGTAATGTGCATGCATTCACATTCTATTTTTAGCTAATGTTGTGTGCATGCATCCGCATGGGAAATTAGTTGGCAATTTCAACATACATAACAATGTGGTATCATATCTACAGGTCATAGCATTGGGGCCGTGTGTGCTAAAATTAGGCTCTTGAGGAATAATTTACAACTTTTATTTCAAGTGTTTGACAAAATGTTCCAATGAGAATATTTTGGAGATAAAAAAAAAGTGGTTGAAGACTTCCAATATTAGATTAAAGGCTTGAATTCTCAGATGAGATCGATGTTATAACATCTGTGTAGTGTGATTGATGTGAATCATAAATTTTTAGACTTCAATTTCATGGTATAATGAGCAATTTGTGAAGTTTGTAAAATTCCCAATTCAATTAATTGATAGGAGGCTCGAATTGCTAAATAATGGGGTTGAAGTTTTATTTTAGGGAAACATGAATACCATGGAAAACACATATTAAATTATGAAAATTAAATCATTATCTAACAATGTGTCATGACATTTTGGGATTTCAGAGGAAATAAGGAAATGGAATGTCATGAATGGCTAAGATTATATCTACCCACCAAATTGACAGTTGAAAGGCTATCGTGGGATTCAAGTTTGGCAAGGATTCATGGTTTTGGAATTGCCATGAACAAATAGAATTTAATCAAATAAGGAGATCAATGGTGGAGATTGACCTACAACATTTTTAAAAAAGGGGAGGACTCAACAAGGAAAAAGTTTTGAATGACTCAGATTTAATTAGGGAAATAAATCTACAATAGAGATATTCTTGCATGGGATTCGTAAAGTGTTGAAGCAATGGGAATACATTTTCCATGAATGGTCTAGATCATTCTTGAAATAGAGATCTATGTCCCAGATCTCATTGCGACATTTGGGGAAAAGGTATGGAGGAGAGAGAGGAAAGCACTACAAATAATTAGAATTTCATCAAAAAATGAGATCTATGGTCCATATCTTGTTGGAAAAAATGGGGAAAAGGTATGGAGGAGAGAAAATCAAGTGTCATGAATGGTCAAAATTTAATAAAGGAATTATATCTACAACTAATATTGGCTCGTGATATTCCCTTTCACTAGTGTAAAATATTGTAGAGCAACCTCCACTAATAATCCTACGAGGATTCACCAAGGGCCATGATGACATGAAGGGAGGTGATGTGGAAGGTAGCTACAATGACATGGATAGATTATAATTTGACATGTAGGCACCACTTCCACACAACCATGCCATGCTAATAGAAGAAAAATTTTGTATAAAAGAAAAAAAAACATGGAGCCAAAATATTATTTTGGCCATAACTTGAGAAAACGGATTGTGATGGAGGTAAAATTCTAGGAATAAGTCTACAATGGAAAAGGATTAAAAAATGTTGGTGAGGTTCATATTGCAATTTGGCTCTAAAATCTCATAAATTGCAAAATATCAATTTTTAGAGTGCAAGAGCATACTCATTGTCAGTAGATCTACTAATAATGATTTTTTGATAATATGTAATAGAAGCATGCACAAGAAAACCTAGTTGATCATTTGATAAAATTCCAAGGGGTTTGATATAAAATTTCTTGAAAAATAGGGAAAAATCTGTTATTCTAGGGCACTTTGTGACAGTTTTTGAAACTATAAATAGAGGAAAAGTGACCAAAATGGAAATTGTGGAAAAAATTTCTCAGTAAACATTTGATAATATTACCAATTTGGAAAATTTTGTCTTGCGGAAAATTTTGTGGATCTTCACCATTTGAAATATAGTGTGAAATAGAAAGAATAGGTTGTATGTTCTTCACTATGGAATTAGGATTCGAGGCCTTTAATAACATGGTAGAATATGAAGCCTTGGTCCTTGGAATTTCCACTTCTTAGGACCTCGAGGCCCGTGAATTGTGTATCTATGATGATTCTCAGTTAGTCACTAATTAAGTCAATGGCTCTTACACTATAAACCATCATCTCCTCATTTACTATCATAAGTTTGTGACGAATCTATTGAGTTGTTTTTACTTTTGTCACATTTCCCATGTCATTTGTTTGATTAATTATTGCACTAACTTCCCTGCTTTGGTAGCCTTTACAGGAACACTCCCTCCTTCTGGAAAACTAGCTAACCAGTGAAGCTCAAAGACCGGACTTGTTTTCAACCCAGCATCATTTTAGTTCTATGTTTTTGCTATGGGGAAGGCTAGATATGACAGCAGTCTAGTAGACAATCTAGTTGCATCAAACTACTCCTTCAATCTATAGTTTTTGCAAAAAAAATGGTATGGAAAAGTGTGTAAAGTGCAATGATGACAATTCCCCATTGATGAAAAAGTGACTGGAGCATCAAATCATTGAGATGAAGAGTTCTACGTGCTCACAATCATCAATTTTGTCTATTCCCAATAAAAATGTTTCTCTAGTTCTCATTTTTTTTTTCTCTATAGGTATGGGAAGTTGGTCTCCAACATTGTTTCCACTATTAAAAAAGGTGCAGAAGTTGGGAAGAAATGGCAACTTCTTGGTACTATAACCTTTAGCTCAAACCTCATAATTGAGCATGAGTGTAGCCATTGAAAATATAACTCATAATAAAATAATCATGAAGGTTTATATTCTATAGAATTTTATGCAAACCCCCCTCCTCTCCTCGAGGTTGTGCGACCTCCCAGTCAAGGATCTTCAAATTCCCGAGATGAATTAGCTACTTGAGGCCTGGCTGGCCCCAAAGTGGATTAAACACATGCCCTTTTATCCTTAGGCATGGGTCATATGGAACCCGTGGCCTTGCCTCTTAGTGCTTTTTCAAATCTCAAAGTCGACGAGCGCTAGCTCCTCCCACTATCCCCTCTCCACATGTTGCCTTGATCTATGACCCGGGGCTAAAATCATTTTAGTGCTTTGTAAGTTTGGCCTTCGGTTGCTTTGGTAACAACTGCAGTACTTTTCCCTGAACCCTGAATCATGAACTTGCCTGGGAAGATATACGGTTCTCATCTCTCCCACAGCCAATGGTTGTGATCTGTTAGGACTCCGGGTCTTCAGAATTTATGCATGTCTTAAAACTCCTCTTCTCTAAAGTATTCTGTACCTAGAATATTAGATCAAGTTCCATTGATGGACGGATGAGATTCGTCCCTTACTCTAGTTCGAACGACTGATAGTCAACACCACCCTTTCTCTTCAGCTCTTCATCGAAATTCATGGACAAGTGACGTGTGTCCTTCCAGAGGATGGTCACGATTTACTCTGCTAGCTCATCCTTTAAGAATCTTCCCTCCGAAGGATTCTTCCTTCGAACCATGTGGATATCCACCACGTATACTTGCCACAACCGACGGCTCGAATCTACTTCGCACTTCACAATTTCACGAAGATTGCTACTGCTTGGTGCAAATTCTCTGAATCGTTAATTTTTGAAGGAACTCAAAGTTAACCACCATGCAACTCCTCTCAGATATGATAGTCTGAAATGACTCTTCTCCAGGACGGATCTTGACCTCTCAACTTACAAATACTTAAAAAATCATCCTTCTTGAAGGATTTGTCCCGCCCACTTTTTGGAACTTGTCCTTTCTTAGAGATTGGACTCTTTGAAGGGTTTCTTTGAAACTTAGTTGAATTTTGGACTAGTGCATGCCTTGCAATAGATATCTGCATACACATCTGCGAGTAATTTCTCAAACTACTCCTCCTGAGATTTTGAGTCAAGAGACTCTGTCAACGCACTCCTTTCAAACGTTTTGCACACTATGCACACAACGCTTTGAGTTATCTCTTCCAAGATCGGAGCCAAACCAGCCTCTATCAACACACTCCTTGTGGACAATACGCACTCCTTGTGTAGGATCTTGGAAGAGAAACAAGTGAAACTTATCTAATGTTTCAAAGATTCATACATTCAACAATATAACTCATACATTCATGAGACACAAAATAAGAGAGAAGATTTAAGAAACAGAAACACCACACATTTGGGTCAATATCCCTCTATTATCTTCATTCAAATGTAAATGGCTACAGTTATGATAAACAACAACAACTAAAATTCAACAACAACTAAATCACAACAATTTCCTACTAATTTCCAGCTACCCTCATGTTCAGCAGCCTCATTTGGGAATACAACACCTCTACTTATACCAAAGGGATCCTAGGGTTTCCTTCGACTACCTATCTATTCGAAGTAAAAACCAACTATTACTTAAGTTTCATTACATTAAAGTCTAAGAGTGAAACTCTCAGATCTCACGCAATCATTTCAGCTTCTGAGCATTTAGATCTTCTTTCGTTTTCATTCCGTTCAACAAAAAGATTTGCAGGAAACGCCAGCATTTAAGATTCCAAAATGATTCAAAACGCACGCTAGGGCATTGAGTTGTATATCCACGTGTGCTTTGTTGACGATGCTCATGAATCATACTCCCTTGGACAAAAATTCATGGACTCCTATCCATGAGCTCCTGCATTGACTTACAATGCTTTTGGATATCAGCTTCATTTACCCAACTGGCATCTTCTATGGGGTGTCCTTTCCACTTTACCAAATACTCCAAATAAATATTTCTCCTAGTCTTCTTACTAATCCTCTAATCAATGATATTCTCCATCTATGGCTTTTCTGCTACAAGCATATGCTTCTCCCACTGAATCTCTTTCTGATCTTCTGATTATTTTGTGTCATATTCCCAGTAAGGATACAGGTCTGAAACGTTAAATATGGGTGATATACCCACATCCTCTAGCAGCTCTATATCATAAGCATTGGCACCAAATTTCTTTAGGATATTGCATGGTCCTATCTTCTTAACATTCAGTTTGTTATATGTTCCTGTTGGGAACCTTTCCTTCCTGAGATGTGATAAAACTTGATATCCTAGTTCAAATTGAAGTTCTCTTCTATGCTAATCAACTATGTGTTTATACTCTCTTCTATTGTTCGTAACTGTGTTGGCAGCCCCACACGATTTCGTTATGTGAACAGGAAATTACAATCTCTATAGTTGCTTTCACCTCATTCTTGTAAACATTATCATTTTGAGATGATTGTCGAAGTATAAAAGACATTCATTAATTCTTTAAGTTTGTGTTTTCGTTTTGTTTCCATGCTTGATTCATGACTGAAAGCATGAATCAATTCATGAAAACCTAGCTTGGTATTATTCTTTTTTATACAAAGGTTGTCTTTTTAAAAGTCATCATGCTTATATCCAATATTTGAATGAATCATTTTTTGGATGTTTTGGGGTGTTGATATAATGGTTATATGGCTAGATGATTTGCATTTAATTTATGAGGAGTTTTGTTTTAACATATTTTGAAACCTTTGAAAACACTATGGTTGTGATAATAGTCATGGAAATTAATGCACAGCTACTACACCCTATACTTGACTCACCTTGTTGGCATAGTGAATTGATGAACTTATCATTTCGGGTATAGGCTGTCGACTCTGTATGATAGACTTTCATTACCAGGAATGGTAAAACCCTATGACCAAACCATTGATGTTTATACTATGATTGCACAGAGGTTTCACTTTGTTTGTTTCCATTTTATCCGCTCAGATTTGTTCCTTTTCTCCTGCCATCCAAACCTAGAATTGTTTTGAGTCACCCCTGTTTCATTATGGCACTTGTGAGGCGAATCCAACTAAATGAATTTGAGTTTTCTATTTTTTAAACCTTGTAATTGCATGCCAGAGACACTTTTTTGCAGGAGCATTTCTGAACAAACCATTACGAATTAGCTGAAACCCATTCCGAAAATTGTTTCATTTACCTTCATCATGAGTAGATTCTTTAGAAATGATACAGTTTCAGAGATACATCTCGTTCTTTGGAGGGAAAGATCTCGGAATTTCTTTGTGGTTGAGGTAAGCATTTTTGTTTGTTTTTCTCAGAGATCCAAGCCTGTTATTGGTTTTATTGGGTTCCAAGTTATATATTCCCTTCTTCTGTTTATGAGACTGCAGTAGAATTTCCTCTCCATCTCAATAAAAACTCCATCTCTTTCATGTCTAAACCTATTGTCGAAAAACTATGTGTTCATACACAAAAAGACTATGCTATCACAGATCTACTCTTCATTACAGTTCGAAACCCATTGGGAGAAAGCCACGGTCTGATTTCATGTCCAGAAAATTATTGGAGGAAATCTTAGATGTATTAATAAGCCGAATCAAGGTTCATTAACAAATCAGTTGTGAATAAAAAACCGCCAGCATGAGGAACAGGGTAATTCGGTTTTAATTTGGCAAACAAATTGAGCAGGATGGTAATGTGTTTGCTAAAAACTAATTTTAACACCTCCATAAATTCAGACGCTTCTTTGTCTAATCTATGACATGCTAAAAGTACTTTTTTTATTCTTTTTTTATTTGATTTGGTTGGAAAAATAAAATAGATAGATTTTAATTTTATGTTTGTATTTTTACTATTTTAGACTAGCTACAAAAACCTGTAGCTTATCTTTTTCTAAAAATTAGTTTGAATTCAAGTTTCTTTTAAATTGAAAATTAGTAATTAGTTGTTAATAAAGTTTCTAACATGTTCCTATTTTGTTTTCAGGACATGATATATATTGATGCTGATTTTATGAGGTGGAACATGTTTGATTTACATGATTAGTATCTCTTTTCTGTTCATTTTGTAAATGAGAAAAAAACTTTTATTTGTATTTAAAGATACAATTTGGTTATGAGTGGTTGTAGGCCCTCCACTTTTGTAATATTTTGATCTCATGGGATATGATCCTATCCTAGGATATAGGAAGTTGAGATTTCAAAAAAACTCTTTAAATACTCTCTATTTTTGTAAATGAAGGGCATCTTGGCCTAGAACCAAAGATGGACGAATGATTTCCCAAGACTTAATGAAACAGCGTACAGCATTTTGGCTTTAGTCCTTTGTTAATGGTGTTTCATTAATGTTTCATTTTATTTAATCCTGGTGCATTAATATGTCTTGTAGCTTTAAACTCAATGATATGTTATGTTTCTGGATATTCACGTTATAAATATCGTTCATAATTAGTTGTTCAGGATATTAACATTGTGATTATATTTTCAATTTAAATATCATGATTTCTCTTCGATGTTTAGTTGAACAATGAAGTGAATGTATTATATTTAGATTTCTTTGACTGTAATTATTTACGATCATAAGATCACGGAGTTAATATGTGTTCCCCATTCTGTTTCTAAAATCCTAGTTGCCAATACATTCTGTGAATTTATTCAAAACAGTTTCAATATAATTCTATTGAAGATTTATCTCGTAGGCGTGGAAGGTGGATGTTGTTGATTCATACATAGGCATGGACACATTTAGTGAACTGACATCAGGTTAGCTTCTTTATTTCTAATTTATGTCGTTTTATGTAGTAGTGAAACTAGAAAATTTAGATCATCTTTGACTATCTGTACATTTGTGTTTCATAACTTAGTTAATTCAAGTTTTATTAGATTCTTAATTAGAAAATAGAAAATATTCAAATGTGCTTTCTTTATCTTCTTCCGTAAAACAATTATTTTTTCATTGATTTCGTTAGTTTCCAGTGAAACTTGCAACTTGTAAATTATTTTCATAAGTAGTATTTTTATTGTTTTCCTCTTCTTCTCAAATACATTTATACATATAATTATATTAGAGTTTATGTATATATTATTATTTAACATTAGTTAGTTATTCCTTTTCTTTATCTTAGGATCTTAGATTGGCTAACAAAGCCATTAAACCCGTCAGAACAGGTCACACCAAACGTCTTGCGTTACTTGGACAACCCCGGACCGAACCTGTTCTTCCAAGTTGATGGCCTATCAATTTAACCCGTCAAGAAATGGCACTAGAAGGAGGGCCTGAGGTCGATTTAATGATTAAATTTTTCACCCCTCAGCCTTTCATAATTCCATATTTATAAATCCTTCTTATGTGTCTTCTTATAATGCACTACAAGGCAGGTTAGATGACAAGATAACTATTTCGAGTCAATTTCTTCAAATTCTTAATGACTCCTGCCCAAATCAGTGTGTTGGAACATGCTTTTAATGTCTCACTACCAGTTATTTCCAACAAGACAGTTGATCTCTTTTCATAACTCACCTTTGATGGTGAAGGGAACACATCTACAGTAGACCATATTTCTAATTTTTTTTATAAGTTTTTAAGACATAAGATCACCGACCCTAATGCTACATGCAGATTGTTCGCTCTCACTTTCCGAGGTCGGGTTAAAATTTGGTTTGAATATTTTCAGTCTAATTCTATTCATTCTTTGTCTAAGTTTGTAATGGAGTTTTTATCATATTTTAGCAACTATGATTATGATGAATTAAGTGAAGAATTAAGTTTCTTAAGGAAAGAAAACGATGAATCATTCAATGATTTTTCAATGAGGTTCATTCATGTTTGTACTAGATTCCCTTTGAAAGAAATGTCACTTATTAATGAGTGGTTTGAATATCTCGTTTCTCTCTCACACGAGCAAGATCAATTAATGGTTAACCAATCTGAATTGAGCACTAACGCTCAATCTCAAGATGGTTCAAATTTTGATGTTGATCTTGCAGATTTTGAAGCACCACAATTTTTGTCAACTTCTTTCATTTTGGAAAATCATGAGCAACATCATCTTTTACAAAATGTGATTGTCACCTCTAATCATTCTTTGTCAACAGTGTCTCCTCCTGTCGAAGAAGGAACCTTGACTTTAAAATACGACAGTTGTCACACTCTCATAGATTTTTAATTGTTTCTAACGTAAAAGAGGTCGAATGTGAAGTTGATAATCATCTGAACGATAAATCTTCCCCTAATTTAGTTGAACAGATCCATGATCAATCAGTGGGAGACAAAATCATTAGTCGATCTTCTATCTCTAGTGATTTGCTCTCAAATTTTCCCTTACACAATGAGCCAAATGATCTCTTAAAAACTGTCTCGTACTCTTTAAAAGAGAATACAAAAGAGGTTGATTAGTTTATACAAGGAGAGGGAACAAAACCAGATTTCGAAACACATATACCTATCATTTCAATAGATGCATTTCGTCTCCTTAATTCTTCTACATATTATTTCTTGTACCCTGATATTTTTTATCCTAATGTTGTGCAATTGCATGTTCCATATTACCTTGGAGAGCATTCAACATTATATAATCAGATACAAAGAGATTACCGAATAGAAGATAAAAAGGGAAATAGTTCTACCCATGAACATATTAATTCTTATTCTCATCAATTATCCATGGGTAAATCAAGAAATGATTTGAATGAGTCTCAAATTGCATCTTCCAATGATTCATCTCAATTTGTGTTCCAAGAAGGATCTAAATTTTTCCATGATCAATTATTTGAGGTTGAAAAGTATAATCGGCCAAATATTACTACCCATGATGATTATTCAAAGATGTTGGTCGTTCCATTTAGTTCACCTCAAATAGTTAATCATGAAACATCTAAGCTCAATGGAAAGTTTCAAGAGAATAAAACACTTATTTTCCCATCGAGAATCATGATAAGTTCTCGTCATCATGATCCGACCCTTTTACAAGATTATTTCCTTGATAGTCTAATACTTTATTCTCATCAGGAATATTTGTCGCATGTGAATTCTTTCAAACAATCCCATGTCAGTAATTGCATGTATTATGATAGGATTTCAGATTGGTTGGAGTATTCATATCAAGAAAAGTTTCCAGGGAATGGTAAGATTGTCTTCACTTTATTTAGAGATCAAGGAGGTAACTTTAACACACTCATTTTATATCCTTCAGATGGACAAAATATGGAATGAAAGGAAAATTTCCGGGAGGATGGGGCACTTCGGTCTAGGCCGAGCATTATCTTAGGTCCCCATAACTCTCACAAACTTCACAATCTCATTTTTTCGTATTTTTGTAACCCATATAATGAAAAAAGTGCAGATTGGTTGGAGGATTCATACAAAAAGAATGTTCAAGGGAATGGTAAGATCATGCTTGCCTTGTTTTTAAATGATGATGATAAAGGTAAGTATGATGTATTTTTGTCATTTATTGATATATTGTTATTCTTGCTTGTACTTTTTTATTTTGTTTCCATTACAGGATTGGAGTTACTACGATGGCTACATTGGAAGCATGACTTTGCGTAGTATTTTGATTTGTTTAGTAGTTAGAGTAGGTTTAGGAGTAGGTTTTCTTTAGCTTTATTTCTCACTGTTTCTCTTTGTAATAATGTAGTCATGAACACAAGTGGGTGCACCAAGAGAACCATAATATGACTGTTATCGGGGAAGTCTGCTTGATCCTTTTCTCTCTACTTTTCGTTGAATATTTATTTTCAAAAATGCAATATCATCATGAAAATTTTTAAATAAAAAGCGAAGAGATAAGTAAATTTGAACTATAAATTTAGCCCTGTCCCAAGGTGCCACGAGTAGGACTGCATCCATATTAATGAGGATTTTTCTATTTTCTTTTAGTAAGAGATATTTCACGTGACGATTTCATATCCACCCTCTTGTAAATATTTTTTATTTTGTTTTTTGTTTTTCATTTTGGTTCTTTTCATTTTGCTTGTTTTTGGTTTGTTTCTGAAAAATTATGTTTGTGTCACCATTTCATTTGTGGAAGGAAAATCATAATTTTTATCCAAAAGCAACAACTGACTACTTTTCAAAGCACCATTCTGTAAATTGTTAAACTCAAATCAGCAGAAGAAAGTTCCTGCTCAAAATAGTGTTGATGGTTCTTTTCAAAATCTCGAGACGATAAGGATTATCATTAATAAACTCTTAACGTTATCCTTGTTTTTAAGAAAACAACTTGATTATACCTTCTTGTCCTTAAGATGGTTTCTTAACAGGAATCTAAGTGTCCGCATCATGATAAGAATCATTTTAAGAAAACATATGAATTATATAAGAAAAAATTTTGTTTGATAAAATCTGAAGTTTTCAGTATCACCCCGCTCTCTTGAATATCATAAAGTTTCTAGAAATTTATAAATTAATTCTCGAGAGTTGAAAGCACTGCAAGGTGTGGGAAGTGTTTGTAAACCCACCAAGACACTGAACAGGTCTGCTGGAAGTGGGTAAATGCATCCATGATACCAAGGCAAATTCGTCGAGGTACTGAACAGGCCTGTTGGCAGTGAAGCAATGCCAGATTCAAGAAAATTATCAGGTATTCCCCTTAAAATTAATCCATGAATAAAGATGTTCTTCATCATGAATGGACGACTTTTGGACAGGATAGAGGTGTTAGAGTGGGTTAAATGACATCCCTGTCAAGGCTATGGATGCTTGCTAGCAGCAGCAGCTATGTCAATAGTATTGAAGTCAGTTGCATAAACATCGTTCCTCTCGAGATCTAGATCTGATACCAGATTACACTTTTGACGGAAACACATCTGATGTTGGACTATGTTATCCCCTGAGTTTTTCATGCTTGATGTGTTGTCAGTTTCTTCTCAAATCTTCATTTTTTTTATTCATCCTAACATGAAATTTTGGTGATGCAGAGATAACCGCTTCACCTAGTAAGTCGCCATTGTTGGCAGCCCCACACGATTTCGCTATGTGAATAGGAAATTACATTCTCTATAGCTGCCTTCACCTCATTATTGTAAACATTATCATTTTGATACCCGCCTATTGGTGGCCACCCACCTATTCCACTTGGACCCCCACCATTGCTTCTTTTAGTTTTTCAGTTTCCACACAGTTTACTATTTTTAGCAGTTTTTCGGGTCCTAAACTTCCGGAGTCGTTTTGAGGTTTTAAACGATGGTTTTTTGGAAAACGGGGAGCCACATGGATCGTAAATTAGTGATTCTCACCCAAAAGTTGTATTCCTCGGATAGATCTTTCTAACGAGGTATGGAACGCATCAAATTGAGATCATATGCCAAAGTTACATCCCCAGGAAGTTGATGTACCAACTTACCCAAACGGGGCCCATAGTCTTGGCGTTTCATCTCCTAGGGTTAGGTCTTTGGATGTTTAGGGTTTTCCATTGTTTCTAAATAATAATAGGCCTTCGAGCCTCATTGTAACATAGTTCAGAGGCCAGTAGCCTCCACATCTCTTCTCAGAGATAAGCTACCAGTGTCCTAGCTAGTTTATGTACATTCTGTCTGTAAGCATATTTCAATCATTTGTTATTAATGAAATGAAGTCTTATTTCCACTGCATCTCTGCATTTTTTTGTATTTATGTATTTCATTGTGTTCTTACATAAATCTGGATCAGTGGTATCAGAGCGGTCTTCTCATTCTCGATCCTTCTTTGCATGTCCCCAACGAGGTCAGGGTATAAGGAGTTGGGGCTCGATCTAGTTGAACCTTTGCAAGATTAGCCTCGCAAACTCCGATGACCACTCATGGGGGAAGAAAATAAAGATGAGAGAGCAGGAGATCCTATCAAAATTTTGCTTGAGTAGGCCCTCGAGAAACAAAGGAATGCGATGATGGACAACCTTGCCTAGATTCTTCAACGGATTCCCACTGGCGGCGCATCGACATCCAACAACCACTATGGAAGCACCACTCCTTTTAAGGTACAAGTAAACTTTGGCATTCCCATATTTGAGGGCCAAATAGATGCAGATGCCATAGATAGATGGTTGAATCTGTTAGAAGGATATTTCTCGGTTCATGACTTCTCCGACCGAGAAAAGATTATTTTCGCCCTCCTCAAAGTCGCCCCCCATGTAAAGGACTGGTGGGAAACCTACTCGGAGCAACAGGGTGAGGGAGAACCCTCTCTGTTCTCAGTCGCACCCACTTAGAATTTCTTCCGAGACACCATCAAGGAACAATATTATCCTGTGGGGAGCTATGAGGACAAATACATACAATGGACTATGTTGTAGTAGCAAAGGGACTAAGATATGCATGAGATGACGAATTTGTTTCATACCCTACGCACAAAGTTGGGTATCAAAGATTCAGAGAAACATTTGGTGTTAAAGTACCATAGTTTCCTGCACAAATACATTCAGGAGTAAATGGAGTTCCTCGACATCTCCTCTCTTGGTGTGGCATACTGATATGCTGCCAAGATTGAGAAGAAGTTCAAACAGAAGAAGCGAGACTTTGGGTCTGCAAATCAGAAGAAAGGGAAAGGTACCCCCAAACTGCAGAACAAAGGACCAATCCAAGGCGGGGCAGCCTAGGACAACCCACCAAAAAAAAAAGCAAAAAACAACACCACGAAGCCAAAAAAGGATAGAGGGAAGTGGTGTGAGTTCCATAAGAGCTCCACTCACAACACAAGTGAGTGTCGGGCCATGCAGTCACTGATAGCTGAGTTGAAGGCTTCTGAATCAGATGCATGCTCTGACTCTGAATTAGAACTTGACAAGGGGAATGACAGGGGGAAGCAAATTATCGATGTGGATCCCAACGCCACCATTGCCACCACAAAGATCCAGAAGGAAGAACCAGAAGATCCAGAGGAGGCAGAGCGTCTCTTCCATTCCAAGATGTGGGTAAAGGGTTCCCCATTGCAGTTCATTGTCGACAGCAAGATCTAGAAGAACCTCATCTCGGTAGAGGTCGTGAAGCATCTAGGCTTTTCGACCACAACACACCCACAAACATACACCATTGGGTGGTTGCACCAAGGACGGGACCTTCGCGTCAGTCAACAATGTCACCTCCTCTACAGCATCAAGCCCTTCACGGATGAGGTATTATGTGACATTGCTCCTCTTGATGTTTTTAATGTATTATTAGGCCAACCGTACTTGTGGAAGAGACATGTTGTGTATGAGTCCAGGCCTCGTGTTGTCATTATCACTTTGGGCAATAAGATGTACAGGATACCAGAGATAGCACCGCCTACCACCATCTCTTTGGTTACTGCAAAACAATGTAGTAAGCTCATTTCCAAAACCAGGAAATTTGTTTTCCTGATGATCCACCCTCAAGGAAAGAGGAAGACTGTGGCCATGACCTCCAAACAAGGCCCCACTGCACCAAAACAACAGATGGATAAGGTCGTGGAGGAGTACAAGGACACCTTCACCTACCCCGTAGGGGTGCCTCTACATTGCCAGGTCAAGCACCCCATAGATATGACCCCAGGTGTGCCACTTCCCAATGGACCCATCTATCGGTGCTCTATTTTGGAGAATGACAAAATCAAGAGGCAGATTCAGGAGTTGTTGCAGAAAGGTCATATCCAGCCAAGTTCATCGCCCTGTGGGAGCCCGATCATGTTGGTGCAGAAGAAGGATGGGACTTGGAGACTCTACATTGACTATCGGGCACTGAACAAGATCACTGTCTGGAATAGGTACCCGATCCCATGGATTGATGACCTTCTCGAACAACTCAAGGGGGAAAAATATTTCAGCAAGATCGACTTGAAGTTTGGGTATCACCAGGTACCAATCGAACCCTCTGATGTGTGGAAGACTACATTCAAATCCAAGGAGGGCCTTTTTGAATGGTTGGTCATGCCTTCCGGGTTGATGAATTCCCCTTCAACCTTCATGAGGATAATGGAAGACATCCTGCATCCATTCACCAACTCATTTGTAGTGGTGTACTTGGATGACATTCTGATCTTCAGCCAGACTTGGGAAGAGCACCTCCACCACATCCGACAGGTCCTCCAAACACTGTGACAACACAAGTTGTGTGCCAATTTGGAGAAATTAACTTTTGGCATGACCCAGGTTCAGTATCTAGGATACATTATTGATGAGTAGGGGGTGCATGTGGATCCAGCAAAGATCCAAGTCATTCGGGATTGGTCAGCCCCAACGACCCTAACAGAGCTCCGCAGCTTTTTAGGTCTTGCCAATTTCTACCGTAGGTTTGTGTTGGGATTCTCTCATATCACTTGGCCCTTGAGTCAAGTCACCAAGGGAGGAGCTAAAGAAAAATTCTTTTGGTATGAATCTCAACAGAAAGCGTTCGGGGAGTTGAAGCATCGCCTCTACTCTACATCAGTGCTCACATTACCAGACTTGCAACAACCATTTGAGATCGCGATAGATGCCTCTAACTATGCTATTGGGGCAGTCCTTACTCAACATGGGCATCCAGTGGCATATCACAGTGAGACACTTTCCGACACAGTCCGGAAGTATCCCACTTATGACAAGGAAATGTATTCCATTGTCCAGGCTTGTCAGCAATGGAAGCATTACATTTTTGGAAAGGAAACGGTCATCCACACAGACCACTGACCCCTGCAGTTCATACAGACACAAGGGAAGTTGTAGAACGATCAACATTAGAAGTGGTCCACATACCTGCAAAAGTTTCATTTGAACATTAAGTACAAAAAAGGCAGCACTAATAATGTTGCAAAATGCCTTAGTCGACCACCCATCGTGGCGCTAACCACTGTACTCAACTCTTGTGGGAACGAGACTTCCAATTGGCTACTTCTCTACACAAGTGATCCATAATTCGGCCACACATAAAATACACTCTTGGAGGGTAAGCAAGTTCCCAATTTTCACCTCCAAGATGCGCTACTTTGTCACAAGGGACACCTTTGTGTTCTTTCAAGCGAGCGTGCCAAGATGATTTGGGAGGTGCACTACAGTCGGGTCGCTTGGAATTTCGAGGTCGAGAAAACCATGGCATTACTGCAAAAGTATTTCTATTGGCCGAACCTTCGACAAGATGTCAGGATGTACATCAAGTCCTGCACTGCTTGCGCCATTGCCAAACTGACCATCAAGAAGCAAGGCCTCTATACTCTGCTTCCTACCCCCAGTCGACCTTGGGAATCCATCTCTATGGATTACATGTCAGGCCTTCCTTCTACTAAGCATCGAAATGACTATGTTTTTGTGGTAGTCGACCGATTCTCGAAGATGTCCATTATGATGGCCTGCAAGAAGAATATCACAATAGAAGCCACTGCTAAACTTTTCTTTGAACGAGTGTGGGTACACTTTGGGATCCCAAAATCTATCATCTCATATTAGGACAGTAGGTTCCTCAGTACATTTTGGTCCAACCTCTGGTCAATGCTAGACACCAAGCTCACCAAGTCCACAGCTTTCCATCCGCAAACTGATGGCCAAACAAAGGTCGTCAATCGGATGATCGTACACATTCTGCGCATGTACAATTAAAAGCATCCACGCACATGGGATGAGATCCTCCCCAATGTACAACACAGCTACAACCGGGCTCTCCATAGCTCAACCAGCCACAGCCCCTTTCAAGTGGGCTTGGGATTCTAGCCACTATGTCCCATTGACATAGCCATGCCATTTGTGGCTACTCAAGAAGATTCATCTCATGTCCAATCTGAGGCTGACAAGGCAAACAGCTTCATTGAGAACATTCAACACATCTGCCAATAGGTTCATGACATCTTGGACAGAGCCAATGCTAAGTACAAGCAGCGACATGATCAACATCAGGTGCCACACAACTTCCATATGGGCAACAAAGTGTGGCTGCATTTGCAAAAGGAACACCTCGCTGGACCCCACCGCAAGCTTCATCCGCTCCGATATGGGTCGTACACCATCACCAAGGCTATAGGGGAAAATTCCTTTGAGCTTAGCATTCCACCATTCCTTGGTTTGCACCCAGTGTTCAATGTGGACCACCTTCGGCCCTACTTTCCACCTCTACTAGACACATCTGACATTGCAGAACAACTCCCACCAACAGAGTTAAATCCAGACTGCATGGAACAAGACAAAACTGATCAGATCATGGATATACAGATCAAGCACACCCTAAAACAAATGATACCACTATATCGAGTTGGCAAAGTAGGCCAACTCCTTCACCAAGGCAAGTGGCTCACCAGGGACCAAGTTCAGCAGAAGTTTCCTCATCTCATGGAGGAACTCAATGCAATGGGGACCATTGCTTCCTAAGGGGGGAGGAATGATCCAAGTGGATATTGATGGCCACCCACCTATTCCACTTGGACCCCCACCATTTCTTCTTTCAGTTTTTCAGTTTCCGCACAGTTTACTATTTTTAGCAGTTTTTCGAGTCCTGAACTTCCGGAGCCGTTTTGAGGCCTTAAACGACATTTTTTGGGAAAACATGGAGCAACATGGATCATATATCAATGTTGCTCACCCAAAAGTTGTATTCCTCATATAGATCTTTCTAATGAGGTATGGAACGCGTCAAACGGAGATCGTATGCCAAAGTTACGTTCCTAGGAAGTTGATGTGCCAACTTACCCAAACTGGGCCCATAGTCTTGGCGTTTCATCTCCTAGGGTTAGGTATTTGGATGTTTAGGGTTTTCCATTGTTTCTAAATAATAATAGGCCTTCGAGCCTCATTGTAACACAGTTAAGAGGCCAGTAGCCACCACATCTCTTCTCAGAGATAAGCTACCAACATCCTAGCTAGTTTATTTCCATTCTATCTGTAAGCATATTTCAGTCATTTGTTATTAATGAAATGAAGTCTTATTTCTGTTGCATCTCTGCATTTATGTGTATTTATGTATTTCATTGTGTTCCTACATAAATCCGGATCATCGCCATTGTTGGCAGCCCCACGCGATTTCGTCATGTGAACAGGAAATCACATTCTCTATACCTGCCTTCACCTCATTCTTGTAAACATTATCATTTTGAGACAATTTCCAGAGTATAAAAGACATTCATTAATTCTTTAAGTTTGTGTTTTTGTTTTGTTTTCATGCTTGATTCATGACTGAAAGCATGAATCAATTCATGAAAACCTAGTGTTAGCGATATTTCTTGTATCAGGGGGTAAAATGCGAAAGAATGGGTTAAAAACCCACTTACGCTAAGTCCAGGATGCAAAACGCGCCTGCATTAAGCAGCTAGCGGATCTAGATGGTAGGCATCCACGCGCCCAGATCAACGGCGTACATAGGATTTCGGACCCCCCTCACCTTTCTACCTTTAAGCGGAGGGGGGGGGGGGG
>ML783379.1:1152783-1163554 GCA_009831015.1 Picea engelmannii | reverse complement strand
TGTCCACTGGCTTCTATCTCTAAGCACCGGATTTGTACATGATTCATATGCTTCTTTAAAATATGGATCATCACAATACATCTCCTTAAGGTGTTCAAACCCTAAGTTCTTCACTTGGAATTCCTACAGAATCAAACATGTCCTACTCAATGCATCAACAACTTTGTTACCATTACCAGAAATATGTTTAATGACAAAAGTGAAATTTTTCATAAACTCTATCCACTTAGCATGTCTTTGATTTAACTTCTCATGTCTGGTTATAAATTGTAAAGCTTGATTATCTCTATACAAAACAAATTCTTTTGGAACAAGGTAGAGCCTCCATTTCTTCAAGGCTTGAATTATTGCATAAAATTCCTTATCATATGTGAGTACTTTTTCTTAGTGTCATTCAAGTTCTCATTGAAATATGCAACAGGCCTATTATCTGGGCTCAAAACTGCTCCAATTGCAACTCCACTAGCATCACACCTTACTTGAAATGTCTTCCCGAAATTTGGAAAGACCATAACTGATTGTTCTGTTATCTTCTCCTTCAATATCTTGAAACTTTTCTCAGCCTCTTCTGTCCACTTAAAATACTTGTGCCTCTTCTTCACTGTATCTAATATTGGTGCACAAATTCCACTGAAATTTCTAATGAACTTCCTATAGAAACCTGCTAATCCATGGAATCTTCTCACCTCAAATATGCTTCTTGGTGATGGCCATTCCTTGATTTCTCTCACCTTTTCTGGATCCATCTTCAATTCATTTGAAGAGATCACAAAACCCAAATAAATGAGTTATGTCTTCATAAAAGAGGACTTCTTCAGATTTATCAACAGCTTCTCCTGCTTCATTCTTCTCATCACTAATGTCAAATGTCTCAAATGCTCTTCTTCAGTTTTACTGAAGACCAATATATCATCCAGATATACAATCACAAACTTACCAATGAAATCTTTCAATACCTAATTCATCAATCTCATAAAAGTACTTGGGGCATTTGTCAAGCCAAATGGCAGAACAAGCCACTCATGCAACCCTTCATTCGTCTTGAAGGTTGTTTTCCACTCATCACCTTCTCTCATCCTTATCTGGTGATATCCACTTTTCAAATCTATTTTTGAAAAAAAAATTGCTCCACTTAAACAATCCATTAAGTCATCCATCCTTGGAAAATGAAATCTGTAACTGATGGTGATCTTGTTTATGTCTCTTGAGTCTATACACATTCTCCATCCTCCATCCTTCTTCGAACTAAACATAGTTGGTATTTCGCATGGAATCAAGCTTTCTCTGACCAAACCCTTGTCTAATAAATCATGGACTTGTCTCTTTACCTCCTCATTCTCTTGAGGTGTCAATATGTATGTTGCTTTGTTCGGCAGACTTGATCCCAGTATTATATCAATGTGATGGTTGATACTTTTGATGGGTGGAAATGAATTCGGTAACTCGTCCACTACTATGTTAGAAAAATTCCCCAAAATCTCTTGAACTTCCTCAGGAAAATCATTCATAAAGTACTTGTACAGAAAAATCTGGGTTTCCTCACCACAACAATTTGAATCTCATGTTCTTTCTTAACTTCACTCAGGAGTTCCTTCCCACTCATGAGAAGTATAGGTGTGATGGATTCTTCCTTTACTTTCTTCTCCTCTATTGGTAGCAACATGTGTGTCCTACCATTCTTCTCCAAAGTATAAGTATTTTTTCTCCCATCATGAATGAAATTCTTGTCAAACTTCCATGTTCTCCCCAAAAAAACATGACATACATCCATGGGAATCACATCACACAGAATCTCATCTATATATCCTCCTATTTTAAATTCAATGAGGCATTATTGACTTACCATTACCTGGTGTCCTTTCTGCAACCATGAGACTTTATATGGCTTCAGATGTGCAGTAGTCTCTAGCTCCAATTTCTCCACCATCTCTGTGGATACTAAGTTATCAGTGCTCCCATTGTCAATCATCACTTTGCATACTCTATCCTTCATATTTTAAGCAGTCCTGAATAAATTGTTCCTCTACAATGGATTTTCAACCTATGCCTCTGGTTTCAAGAGAACCTTCTTTAACATCAGGGATCTTCCATCTTCTGAACCTTCTGCTTCAACATTCAGCTTTTGTGCTTCTGAAATGTGAGCTTTACCTCCTTCATTTTTTTTCTCGGGACATTCCCAATACATGTGTCATGTCTTTCCACAGGCATAACACCTCACCTCTCCTTCTCTACCTCTTCCTCTTCCTCTAGGAAAATAATTTCTTCCACCATTTTGTCTCCCTCGGGAACTTCCTCCTCTTTCTAAGTGACTATGTGTTTATTCAGTCTCACCCTTGGGATTTTGTGCCTTGTCTTGGACAATTCCCTTACCTCTGTTGGGACTTCTTCCTTTGTTTAGCTGGCTCTATTTTCTAGCCAACTTCTCCTCTGCCTTCAGTGCAATCTGATAATCATCTTCCAATGTCCTCACTTTCATCATGTTGATGTCATCCTGGATTTCATATCTCAGGCCATTTATATACCTCACAACTTTTTCATCATCTTTATCCCTTTTTCCAGCCATGATGTTCAGTCTTTAAAACTCTGTTGTCTTCTCTTTCACTATCATTCCTTTCTGTCTCAGGTTCTGCAATTTCTTGAACAAATTTATCTGATAATATTTGGGTATGAACTTAGCCTTCAGCTTGGCTACCATTCTATCCCAACTCTTGATCTTTTGCTTACCTTTACTTCTTTTGTCAGCCTCTAGTTCATCCCACCATAGTGTTGCATGTCCTTTTAATTTGGTGATAGCATGTCTCACCTTATTCCCCTCATTGACGTCTTCATAGTCAAAATATTTATCCATAGATCTTATCGAATCCAATAGCTCTTCAGCATCCAAATTTCCTTCATGCATTGGGATGTCTATATTCACTCTAGCTCCCAATTTAACAACCACTCTCATCAATCTTTCTCTAGCAGCATCTTCCCCTACAGCTTCTTCAACTACTATTTCTTCACTTTTTGCATCGTTGATGTCTCCAGCATCAGGTGCTCTCCTTTGTGCTTTCTCCATCGCATCCAACCTTGCGCGAAGTTCTCTCATTTTTCTTTCGATAGCTTGATTTTCTATAGGTAGCTCTGCACGTCTCCTATGTGGCATTGTGTTGACCTTTTGTCCACTCACACAGAGTGCAATTTGAGCTCTTTGGGCTCTGATACCACTTGATGCAGACCCCCCTCCTCTCCTTGGAGCTGCGCAAACTCCTGGTCAAGGATCTTCGATTTCCTAAGATGAATTAGCTCCTCAAGGCCTGGTTGGCCCCAAACTGGATTAAACACAGGCCCTTTTATCCTTAGGCGCAGGCCCTATGGAACCCGCGGCCCTGCCTCTTGGTGCTTTTTCAAATCTAAAATTCGACAGGTGCTAGCTCCTCCCACTAGCCCCTCTCCACATGTGACCTCGGCCTATGACTCGGGGCTAAACTCATTTTAGTGCTTCACAAGTTCAAACTTTGTCTATTTTGGAAAAAGCTAAAACACTTTTCCTCGAACCTTGAATCGTGAACTCGCCTGGGCAGATCTATGGTTCTCATCTCTCCCACAGCCAACGGCTATGATCTGTTCGAACTCTAGTATTCAGGCGTTCTGCACATCTTAACACTCCTCTTCTCTAAAGTATTTCGTACCTCGAATCTTAGATCAAGTGCCACGTGCCTCTCTTAATTGAAGGCTGATATTTGTCCCTTACTCTGCTTTAGACAACTGATAGTCAATGCCCCCCTTTCTCCTCAACTCTTCTTCGAAATTCACAGACTAGTGATGCATGTCCTTCCAGATTGATGGTCACGATCTATTCTACTAGCTCAGCCTTTGAGAATCTTCCCTTTGAAGGATTCTTCCTTCAAACCATGTGGATCTCCACCACATATCCTTGCCACATCCAACGGCTCGGATCTACTTTGCACTTCACGATTTCACAAAGATTGTTGCTCCTTGGTGCAAATTCTCTAAATTGTGAATTCCTGAAGGAAATCATGGTTAACCACTGTGAAACTCCTCTCAGATCTGATGGTTTGAAATGACTTCGCTTCTCCAGGACAGATCTTGACTGCTCAAATTTCAAATACTTAAAAACTTGTCCTTCTTTAAGGATTTCTCCCGCCCACTTTTTGGAACTTTTCCTTTCTTAGAGCTTGGACTCTTTGAAGGGTTTCTTAGACACTTAGTCAAATTTTGGATCGGTGCACGCCTTGCAATAGATCTTCACACACACTTTTGCAATTAATTTCTCTAACTACTCCTCCGGAGATTCTGAGTCAAAAGACTCCATCGACGCACTTCTTGGGGACGTTTTGCACACTCTGCACACAAATCTTTGAGTTATCTCTTCTGAGCTTGGAGATGAACTAGGATTTGTCAATGCACTCCTTGCGGACGATACGCACTCCTTGCATAGCCTCGTGGAAGATAAACAAGTGAAACTTATCTAATGTTTCACATATTCATACATTCAACAGTATAACTCATACATTCATGAAACACAAAATAACAAAGAAGATTTAAGAAATAGCAACACCACACATTTGGGTCAATATCCCTCTGTTATCTTCATTCAAATGTAAATGGCTACAGCGATGATAAACAACAACAACTAAAATTCAGCAACAACTAAATCACAGCAATCTCCTACTAATTTTCAGCTACCCTCATGTTCAGCAGCCTCGTTTGGGCATACAACACCTCTACTTATACCATAGGGCTCTTAGGTTTTCCTCTGACTACCTATCTATTCGAAGTAAAAATGAACTATTACTTAAGTTTCATTACATTAAATTCTAAGAGTGAAACACTCAGATCTCACGCGATCGTTTCAGCTTCCAAGCATTTAGATCTTCTTTAGTTTTCATCATGTTCAACAAAAATATTTGTAGGAAACGCCAGGGTTTAAGATTCCAAAATGATTCAAAAGGTTCGCTAGGGCACTGAGCTGTTATTTCTTGACGATGCTCCTGCATCATACTCCCTTGGACAAAAATTCATGGACTCTTGTCCATGAGCTCCTGCACTAACTTCCCATGCTTCTGGATATCAGCTTCATTTACCCAACTGGCATCTTCTATTGGGTGTCCTTTCCACTTTACCTAACACTCCAAATAAATATTTCTCTTGGTCTTCTTACTAATTCTTTGATCAATGATCTTCTCCATCTGTGGCTTTTCTACTACACGTTAAATATGGGTGATATATCCACTTCCTCTAGCATCTCTATATCATAAGCATTGGCACCAAATTTCTTTAGGATCTTGCATGCTCCTATCTTCTTCATCTTCAGTTTGTTATATGTTCCTGTTGGGAACCTTTTCTTCCTAAGATATGCTAAAACTTGATCTCCTACTTCAAATTGAAGTTCTCTCTTATGTTGATCAACTCTGCGTTTATACTCTTTTCTACTATTATGCAACTATTCCTTGATCTGATTATAGAGCTTCTACATTTTTGCAGTGAAGTCTTCTGCTCCAGTGCTTCTAAATTCACTATGCTCTAGATCTCTCAATTTTGATACTCCCCTTGGTTTCATTCCATACATTGTCTGGAATGGACTCTTTCTCGTACTTCTGGTCATTGAGTCATTGTATGAAAAATCTGCTTGTGACGGAATTTGATCCCACTGGTTATGATGTTCAGTGACCAAACTCCTCAGCAAATCTCCTAAACTTTGATTTACCACCTCAATTTGTCCATCTGTTTGAGGGTGATATGCTCAACTAAAAGACATTTTTGTCCCTAGATTCTTCCATAATGTTCTCCAAAAATGACCAACGAGTTTAGTGTCCCTATCTGAGACAATACTCTTGGGCAACCCATGAAGTCTCACAACTTCTTTGAAAAAACAAATTGCAATGTGTGTTACATCACTAGTCTTCTAGCATGGGATAAAGTGTGCCATCTTTGAGAATCTATCAACTACAAAAAATATGTAATCACTTCCCCTTTGGATTCTTGGAAATCCCAACACAAAATCTATGCTTGTTGCATCCCAAGGCCTATATGGAATAGGAAATGGCCGATACAACCCAGTGTTTTGTTTCTTTCATTTTACATACTGGCAAATCTTACATTTGTTTACAAAATTCTTCACCTCTTCTCTCATACCTGGCCAATAGTATGAATTGTTCAACTGTGCAAATGTCTTGTCATGGCCAAAATGTCCTACTAGACCTCCACTATGTTTTTTCTTCAGTAGATTTTATCTCATTGAACACTTTGGTATGCACAACTGGAAACCTTTAAACAATAGTCCATCTTGAATCAGATATTATGCCCACTGGATTTTGTCTCTGAGCATAGGATTTGTACATGTTTCATATGCTTCTTTAAAATATGGATCATCACAATATATCTCCTTAAGGTATTCAAACCCTAAGGTCTTCATTTGGAATTCCTATAGAATCAGACATCTCATGTTCAATGCATCAGCAACTTTGTTAGCATTACCAGAAATATGTTTAATGACAAAAGTGACATTTTTCATAAACTATATCCACTTAGCATGTATTTGATTTAACTTCTCCTATCTGGTTATGAATTGTAAAGATTGATTATCGCTATACAAAACAATTTTTTTTGGAACAAGGTAGTGCCTCCATTTCTTCAAGGCTTCAATTATTGCATAAAATTCCTTCTCACATATTGATTATTTTTTCTTAGTTTCATTCATCTTCTCACTGAAATATGCAATAGGCGTATTATCTTGGCTCAAGACTGCTCCAATTGCAACGCCACTAGCATCACACCTTACTTGAAATGTCTTCCTGAAATTTGGCAAGTCCAGAATTGGTTGTTCTGTTATCTTCTCCTTCAATATCTTGAAACTTTTCTCATCCTCTTCTGTCCACTTAAAAGACTTGTGCCTCTTCTTCACTATATCCAATATTGGTGCACAAATTCCACTAAAATTTCTAATGAAATTCCTATAGAAACCTACTAATCCATGGAAGCTTCTCACCTCAAATATGCTTCTTGGTGATGGCCATTCCTTGATTGCTCTCACCTTTTCTGGATCCATCTTCAATTCATTTGAAGAGATCACAAAACCCAAATAAATGAGTTTTGTCTTCATAAAATAGGACTTCTTCATATTTATCAACAGCTTCCATTGTTGCAGTCTTCTCATCACTAATGTCAAATGTCTCAAATACTCTTCTTCAGTTTTATTGAAGACCAATATATCATCCAGATATACAATCACGAAATTACCAATGAAATCTTTCAATACCTCATTCATCAATCTCATAAAAGTACTTGGGGCATTTGTCAAGACAAATGGCATAACAATCCACTCATACAACCCTTCATTCGTCTTGAAGGTTGTTTTCCACTCATCACCTTCTCTCATCCTTATCTGGTGATATCCACTTTTCAAATCTATTTTTGAAAAAACAATTTCTCCACTTAAACAATCCATTAAGTCATCCATCCTTGGAAAAGGAAATATGTACCTAATGGTGATCTTTTTTATGGCTCTTGAGTATGTACACATTCTCCATCCTCCATCCTTCTTCGGACTCAACACAGATGGTACTGTGCATGGACTCAATCTTTCTCTGACAAAACCCTTTTCTAATAAATCCTAGAATTGTCTCTTTACCTCCTCATTCTCTTGAGGTGTCAATCTTTATGTTGCTTTGTTCGGAAGACTTGCTCTTGGTATTAGATCAATGTGATGGTTGATACTTTTTATGGGTGGGAATGAATTAGGTAACTCATCCACTACTATGTCAGGAAAAATTCTCCAACATCTCTTGAACTTCCTCAGGAAAATCATCCATAAAAGTACTTGTAAGTACAACTTTGGGTTTCCTCACCACAGCAAATTGCATCTCATGTTCCTTCTTAAATTGACTCAGGAGTTCCTTCCCACTCATGAGAAGTATATGTTTGTTGGATTCTTCCTTTACTTTATTCTCCTGTATTGGCAGCAACATGTGTGTCCTACCATTCTTCTCCAAAGTATAAGTATTTTTTCTCCCATCATGAATGACATTCCTGTCAAACTGCCATGGTCTCCCCAACAAAACATGACATACATCCATGGGAATCACATCACAGAGAATCTCATCTCTATATCCTCCTATTTTAAATTCAACGAGGCATTGTTTAGTTACCATTACCTGGTGTCATTTCTGCAACCATGAGACTTTATATGGCTTCGGATGTTCAGTTGTATCCGGTTTCAATTTCTCCACCATCTCTATGGATACTAAGTTATCAGTGCTCCCATTGTCAATTATCACTTTGCATACTCTATCCTTAGTCTTGCAATCAATCTTGAATAAATTGTTCCTTTGCACTGGCTTTTCAACCTCTACCTCTGGTTTCAAGAGAAGCTTCTTCAACATCAGGGATCTTCCATCTTCTGCACCTTTTTCTTCAACATTCAGCTTCTGCACTTCTAAAATGTGAGCTTCACCTCCTTATTTCTTTTTCTCTGGACATTCTAAAGACATGTGTCCTATCTTTCCATAGGCATAACACCTTACCCCTCCTCCTCTACCTCTTCCTCTTCCTCTAGGAAAATAATTTCTTCCACCACTCTATCTCCCTTGGTAACTTCCTCCTCTTTCTGAGTGACTATGTGGTTTTTCAGTCTCACCCTTGGGATTTTGTGTCTTATCTTAGACAATTCCTTTACCTTTTTTTGGACTTCTTCTTCTGCTTCGTTGGCTCTATTTTCTGGCCAACTTCTCCTCTACCTTCAGTGCAATCTGATAAGCATATTCCATTGTCCTCACTGTCATAATGTTGATCTCATCCTGGATTTCATATCTCAGACCATTTATATACCTGGCAACATTTTCATCATATTTCTCCCTCTGTCCAATCCTCATGTTCAGTCTATAAAACTCCTCTGTGTACTTTTTCACTATCATTCCTTTATGTCTCAGGTTCTACAATTTCCTGAACAAATTTATCTAATAATCTTTGGGTATGCACTAAGCCTTCAACTTGGATACCATTATGTCCCAACTATTGATCTTTTGCTTACCTTTTCTTCTTCTATCATCCTATCATTCATACCACCACAGTGTTGCATGTCCTTTTAATTCGGTGACATCATGTCTCACCTTCTTCTCCTCATCGACGTATTCATAGTCGAAATATTTATCTGTGGATCTTATCCAATCTAGCATCTCTTTAGCATCCAAATTGCCTTCATACATTGGGATGTCTATCTTCACTCTAGCTCCCAATTTAACAACACTCTCGGTAAGCGTTCTTCAACAACATATTCCCCTACAGCTTCTTCAAATTATATTTCTTCATTTTTTGTATCGCTGAAGTCTCCAGCGTCAGGTGCTCTCCTTTGTGTTGTCTCCATCACATCCAACCTTGCACGAAGTTCTCTCATTTCTCTTTCGACAGCTTTATTTTCTATAGGTGGATCTGCACGTCTCCTAGGCGACATTGTGCTGACCTTTTCTACACTCACACAGAGTACACTTTGAGCTCTTTAGGCTCTAATACCACTTGATGCAGACCCCCCTCCTCTCCTCGGGGTTGCGCAACCTCCCAGTTAAGGATCTTCGAATTCCCAAGCTGAATTATCTCCTCAAATCTTGGTTGGCCCCAAACTGGATTAAACACAGGCCCTTTTATCCTTAGGTGTAGGTCCTATGGAACCCGCGGCCCTGCCTCTTAGTGTTTTTTCAAATCTCAAAGTCAACAGGCGCTAGCTATTCCCACTAGCCCCTCTCCACATGTAACCCCAGGCTATGACCCAAGGCTAAACTCCTTTTAGAGATTTTCAATTTCAAACTTCGGTTGTTTTGGAAACAACTAAAACACTTTTCCCTGAACCCTGAATCGCGAACTTGCCCTAGACGATCTACGGTTGTCGTCTCTCCCACAGCCAACAGCTATGATCCATTCGTACTCTAGTCTTTTGGAGTTTTGCACATCTTAACACTCCTCTTCTCCAAAGTATTATGTACCCAAAATATTATATCAAGCACCATGTGCCTCTCTTGATCGAAGGCTGAGATTCGTCCCTTACTCCACTTCGGATGACTGATAGTCAACGCCCCCATTTCTCCTCAGCTCTTCTTTGAAATTCATGAACTAGTTACACATGTCCTTCCAGATAGACGATCATGATCTACTCCGCTAGCTCGGCCTTTTAGAATCTTCCCTCTGAAGGATTCTTCCTTTGAACCATGTGGATCTCTGCCACGTATCCTTTCCACAACCGACATCTCAAATCTACTTCACACTTCGTGATTTCGCGAAGATTGCTACTGCTTAGTGCAAATTCTCTCAATCGTGAATTTTGAAAGGAATTGTTAAGAACCAAACTTCAATATAGCATAGAAAAACCTCAGGAAAAGTACTCAACGCCTTGAAAAAGAGATAATATCAGATAATAAGCCTCTTCGAGGGGGCAACCTCGTTTTACCCCACTTAAATGTTCAAGTACAAGATGATTCAAAATGAAAATGTCTCCTTGGTATATATAGGAGACTAGGAGGTATAATTACAAATAATGGCCTAAAGCCGACATAATTAAAATAACATTACTAATCTAAATTACAACTAATGGCCTAGAGCCGACATAAATAAAATAGCATTACTAATCTAATATGCCACAATTAAGGGGTAATGAGCCAATATTAGGGCTTAACATGCCCCTCCCCTTGAGACAAGTGTTGTCTGCAATGCTTGAGTAACTCTGGATGCTTCTATATAAAAGACTCATCTTCCCAAGTGGAATCTTCAGCCGGTAGTTTCC
>ML783379.1:1131173-1147739 GCA_009831015.1 Picea engelmannii | reverse complement strand
TTAAATGTTCAAGTACAAGATGATTCAAAATGAAAATGTCTCCTTGGTATATATAGGAGACTAGGAGGTATAATTACAAATAATGGCCTAAAGCCGACATAATTAAAATAACATTACTAATCTAAATTACAATTAATGGCCTAGAGCCGACATAAATAAAATAGCATTACTAATCTAATATGCCCCAATTAAGGGGTAATGAGCCAATATTAGGGCTTAACAGGAATTCACAGTTAACCATCGTGAAACTCCTCTCACATCTGACGGTCTGAAATGAATCTGCTTCACCAGGACATATCTTGACCACTCAACTTGCAAATACTTAAAAACTCCTCCTTGAATTATTTCTCTCGCCCACTTTTTTGAACTTGTCCTTTCTTAAAGCTTGGACTCTTTGAAGGGTTTCTTAGACACTTAGTCGAATTTTGGATTGGTGCATGCATTGCAACAGATATTCGCACACACTTCTGTGAGTAATTTCTTGAACTACTCCTCATGAGCTTCTGAGTCAAAAGACTTTGTCAACGCACTCCTTCCAGATGTTTTGCACAATCTGCACAGAAAGCTTCGAGCTATCTCTTCCAAGCTCGGAGCCGAACCAGGATCTATCAATTCACTCCTTGCGAATGATACACACTCCTTGCGTAGGCTCATGGAAGAGAAACAAGTGAAACTTATCTAATTTTTCACAGATTCATACATTCAACAGTATAACTCATACATTCATGAAACACAAAATAACAGAGAATATTTAAGCAACAGCAACACCACACATTTGGTTCAATATCCCTCTATTATATTCATTCAAATGTAAATGGATACAGCTATGATAAACAAAAACAACTAAAATTTAGCAACAACTAAATCATGGCAATATCCTACTAATTTGTAGCTACCCTCATGTTCAACAAACTCATTTGGGCATACAACACCTCTACTTATACCAGAGGGATCCTAGGCTTTCCTCCGACTACCTATCTATTCAAAGTAAAAACTAACTATTACTTAAGTTCCCTTACATTAAATTCTAAGAGTGAAACTCTCAGATCTCACGTGATCGTTTCAGCTTCTGAGCATTTATATCTTCTTTAGTTTTCATTCCGTTCAACAAAAATATTTGCAGTAAACACCAGCGTTTAAGATTCCAAAATGATTCAAAAGGCGTGCTAGGGCATTGAGTTGTCTCTCCATGTGTGCTTTGCTAATGATGCCCCTACATCAAAATTACTTATGAATCCTTCAAAATTTGAGAAGAAAAGGGTATGTAGCCTTGATTTCATAAAAAAGGCCAATATGGGTAGTTTCCAAATTGCATCAAAAATAAATTCTCTACAAATTTTGGAATTAAAATGTTTATAACAAGTGTGAATGTATGAACACTTATGTAGATACAATATTGTACTAGAGATAGTTAGAGGCCAAAATTCAATATAGTTGAATTAGAAAACCTTGGTTTTGGTTGGACCAAGAAAACCATCATCATGGATGATGCACATGACCCTTACAAATTTGAAACAAATGCAATGGCTGAAAATCTACAAGATGGAAATGCAAAGATAGATTCTAATGGATGCAGGAATCAAGTGACTACTCCTGATATTATAGAGACTATAAGAAGTATAAGAATGGAGTTACAAATTTGTAGAGAAGATAATGAAAGGATAATTAAAAACCAAGACAAACATAACCAGTTGAATGCGGCCATGCTCCAAATTATAACAAAGAAAATGCATCATGCACATAATTCAAAAAATGTTGGAAGGAGTAGGAATAGCTCTAGGAGTCACTCTAACAAGAGGTATCATGGTACAATAAGAACCTCCATAGATGGGACATATACACCATCATAATTCCCTTCTAGTGAGTCATCTACCTCTGAGGACTCATTCAACAATTCAATATCTTCTTCTTGTGGGAAAAAGAGGAAGAAGTCTTTTAGAGATATCTCACATGGAGAATTTTGAAAGGAAAAAATCCCTACTCTTGATAGTGAAGTAAAATTTGCAAGAGGTCAAGGCTTGGTTTCTTGGAATGAGGAAGTATTTCCAAGTCCATGATTACTTTGGGAAAATGAAGGCTAAAGTGTTCATATTCAATTTAAAAGGTAGAGCATCAATTTCATGGGAGAAACTTAGGAAAATTAAGAAATTCAATGAGAGAAAGATTGTTTAGAAGTAGTTCAAAAATAAATTTAAGCACAAGTATCTCTTTAATAGATACTATGATGGTAAATCAAAGAGTTCCATGAGTTAAAGTTGAGGCAAATGACCATGGATAAATATGCAAACAAATTATTGGAGTTGTTAAGGTCTGTTAAGTACATCGAAGATGAGAAGGTGATTATCTAACATTTCTTCAGTGGATTATCCTGGTCGTACAAAGATAAAATTGAGTTTAATGAACCCCAAACTCTAGATGAGACTATTAGAAAGGATAAGTATTATTATGATCATATAAAAAACAAGTCATAAATCCATAAGACATGGAAGGAAAAGAAGAGGGAGAAGCTTGATTAGAGAAACAAAGGATTCAAGCATTCCCGTCATACAAATCACCAAAATCAACTAGCACAAGGTGAGAACAAGATAGCTAAGTTAGTAGGAGAGAAGCCAATGGAGCCTATTTAGTGTTGGGGATGTGGAGAAGATCATTTTCCCATAAATTTTCCACATCGAAATGAGAGTTCCAAGAATGTTCACAACATTCAAGAGGATATAATTGTTGAGGATGTAGCAAGCATTGTTCCTAGTATCTACTATGCACTAGAATACCACCAAGAAAATCGCCAATCAATTGTGGTTGAGGTTAAAGGTAAGATTGCTAAGCAAACTATTTCCATTTTAATTGATCGTATATCTAGTTACAGTTATGTTACTCCTAAAATTGTTGAAATGTGTGCTCTCAAGAAGTTCAATCATAGTAAGTCATGGCCAGTCCAGCTAGCCACTAGAACCAAGAGAAACGTTAGTGAAGTGGTGGAGAGATGTCAACTAGAGTTGAATGGACTCTTCACATGGGTGAATTTGAATATTTGTCCACTAGGTACTTGTGATGTCTTCATTGGAATGAATTGATTGGAATCACATTGAGTTAAGATTGACTACTACAACAAGAATTTTGATTGCTTTGATGAAGATGGAAATTCAAGGACAATAAAGGGCATACAAAAGGAAATTTTTATTTGATATATTTCATACTTTTAGTTGAATAAATGTTTTATAAAATGATGTCAATTATATGCATCCCATATATTAGATGCAACAAAATATAAAGGACCCAAGATTGAAGACTATGTTGTCTTGCAAGATTCCAGTAATGTGTTCCCTGATGAAAGTGTTAGAACTTGAATCCTCCAAAAAGGGATATTGATTTCATAATCGATATTCTACATGGAGGTGCATCGGGGTCCAAGACTCCTTATTGAATGAGTACCCCATAATTTATGGAGTTGAAAATGCAAGTACAAGAATAGTTGGAAAAGAAATACATTTGGCCAAGTGTATCTCCATGGGAGCATGTGTCTTATTTGTGAAAAAGAAATATTTGACTCTTAGTATGTGTATTTATTATAGGTAGAATAATAAACTTAAAATAAAGAACGAGTATCCATTACCTCAAATAGATGACTTATTTGACCAAACAAGAGGAGCAAGGGTCTTTCCAAAGATTGATTTGAGGTTTGGTTATCATCAGGTTAGAATTAAGGAATAATTCATTCACAAGACAACCTTTAGGAAAAGATATGGCCACTATAAATGTGTGGTGGTTCCATTTGGTTTTACCAATGCACCAGTTACATTCATGTGTCTCATAAATAATGTTTCAAGCAAGTACTTGGATAAATTTGTGCTTATTTTTCTGGATGTTATTGTTATTTATTCTAAGAAAGAATAAGAGCATGAGGAACACTTGAGGATGTTTTTGCAAGTGCTGAGAGAGTATAAGCTATATGAAAAACTAAGTAAATGTGATTTATGTCATAAACAAATTCATTATATTGGTCACATTATTTCAGTACAAGGAATATATATGGATCCAAAAACAATTGAGGCCAAAATTGGCTAACTCCATAGAATCCAACAGATGTAAGATATTTTATGGGTCTTGTTGGTAATTATAAAAGGTTCATCGAGGAATTACAAGGTTTCACACCCAATTACTTATTTTCAAAAGAATGGAATAAAGTTTGAATGGACACATAAGAATGTGAGGAAAGCTTTCAGCTATTGAAAAAGTTTCTTGCTAGTGATACAATTCTAAATATTGCAGATACAAAAAAGGATTTTTTTGTTTGCACATATGATGCAACGAGCATCCGCCCCCTACCATCGGAGTACATTCGCAATGAAAAAATTCTTCATGTGTGCGTAATAAAATTCATGGTTGCCATAAAGCTTCTTCATCATTGCTATATTTTCCTTCTTTTCTCCTGATCATGCCACAACCCCTAGGGTTGTACCTCTGCTCCCTCGTATCCATGTTTTCTTCCCTGTAGCACCACAATAGATGTTACAGAATCACCAGTCTATTTCATATTCATTTGTTTCAACTCGCCTTCTGCTGCAACTCGTCTTTTGCTGCAACTCGTCATCTACTACAAATCATCTTTTGTTGCAACTCGCTACAACTCACCTTCTACTGCAACTCACATTCTGTTGCAACTCATTGCAACTCACCTTCTGTTGCAACTCACGTATTGTTGCAGCACACATTATGTTGTTGCAACACATCTTTCACAATATATATCTGCCACAACTTATCTCTGATAGTAATCTATCTCCTATTACAATATGCCTTTTATGAAAAATGCTTCCCATTGAAGCTTCTTTTTGTTCACATATTCTGTACTCAGACAAAATCCTCAATGCTTGTAGAACCAGAGTGCTCATCCTCCCTATGGGAGACCACAATTTCCAGCAAATCCTTTTGTGAACTCGTGCCACCTACGAACTCGTGCCACATGCATAGCCAGATCATACAACACTATTCTCTACAGCATTTACTCATTCACACAAGACATTAACTCGTACACAACACATAACATCCTACAGGAATTCATTCATACACACATAGAAAGATTAATTATGCAACAATGATTATTTTATTCATCATACAAATTACAATACATCAGTGCAAAGACCTTATATGAGCTCACAATTTCCATTGGGTTTCCAGGTCAGAGGCCATGGAAACCTCAACCACTTCTCTCTCTCTTGTCTCATGAGATATCATTTCGTGTTCTGTACCATCTCCCTGCAATCTCTTTTCTATTGTGTTTTATTCTTTCTAGAAACTATTCACTTCAGCTTCACCAGCACTCTTCAACCCTTTCATCTTCCATATTTTTTTTTCCTTTCCTCAACAACTCCTCTCTTGTTGCTCGTCCTTCCAGCTTTAGCCCAACAATATTCTCCTCCTCTAACATGTCTACAACTATTCTTGTAACAGTTCTCCTCATAGTTTTCCACACACTTGTCCATTCTATAGCAGTGCTCCCAGCTACCCCAATGCTGCAACTTTGTAGCATTCAATCGATCTACGCCACTATTTTTACTCCCAACAGTCCAAATGTTGCAACTTTGTAGCATTCCATTGATTTGCACCATTGTTGTTACTCCCAACAGTCTATCATATTCACATCTTCCAGCAACCAATCATTGTTGTAATAGATCTGTCACATCCTTATAACTACCTTCGGCATGTCATCCCAAGGATGACCAGGATGCTAATGTATCAGACTCCCAATGATCCGGATTTAGGAGCGGAACAAACTAATTAAAAGACTGAATACAATAAACACAGAGATATGAAGAATAACACAAATATCCAGTGAACAATATCTTTTATTAAATAACGAAATAGGCTGAAACTATAAAACTGCAGAACTGAAACACTTGCTCGAATGGTGGTAGCTATCTCTAAGAAGATATTTGGTTT
The DNA here is from genome assembly GCA_009831015.1 of Picea engelmannii. Classification (NCBI taxonomy): domain Eukaryota; kingdom Viridiplantae; phylum Streptophyta; class Pinopsida; order Pinales; family Pinaceae; genus Picea; species Picea engelmannii. Next base: position 1,141,802 of record ML783379.1, on the reverse strand, counting down.
CTATGTGCATATGTCTGAGTATAATGGATTACAATGAGGCTCCAGAGGCCATTTTTATATTACTCATGAATGCCAAAACCCTGGACATCCAAAAACCTAACCCTAGAAGGTGAAACACCAAAATTCATGTTGGCCCTATGGGTAAGTTGGTCTAATTTGGTACCTCAACTTCCCAGGGTCGTAAATTTTTCATACAAACTCCATTTTAGGTGCGTGATAGCCTATTGGAAACTTATTTCAGAGAACTACACATTTTGCCATAAAACTCTAACTCTGTCTATAGTTTGACTGTGGTGTGCCAAAAAAAAATGTTTAAGGACCCAAAACGGCCCTGCAAGTACAGTAAGATGTGCTGACATGGAAACATACAAAATAATCTAGTTGGATTAGGTTAGAGGCCACCTGTATCCACCTAGAGGATGTGTGGGGCTTCAGACATCCCCGGGAGTGTAGAACCCACAATTACAAAGTATTACAGAAAAACGTGTTGAACAAAAATGGACACGATGAGCCAGTTGGAATAGGTGGGTGGCCATCAATATCCACCTGGAACAATCCTCCCCCCTTAGGAAGGAATTGTCTCCATTGCATTGAGTTCCCCCATCAGGTGAGGAAACTTCTGTTGGATTTGGCCCCGGGTGAGCCACTTGCCTTGGTGTAGGATTTTCCCTGCCTTGACAACCCGATAAAGTTGGATCTATTGCTGGCAAGTGCCCTTGACCTGTGTGTCCACTATCTAATCAGTGTATGTTTGTTCCATGCAATCAGGGTTGAGCTATGTTGGTGTCAGTTGTTCTGCGATCACGGAGGTGTCCAATAATGGTGGAAAATATGGCCGAAGGAGGTCCACATTGAATACTAGATGCAGACTAAGGAAGGGTGGAGTGTTGATCTCAAAAGCATTGTTACCCACAACCTTGGTGATAGTGTAAGTCCCATAACGAAGTGGATGAAGCTTTTGATGGGGCCCGGTGAAACGCTCCTTCTGCAAATGTAACTAGACTTTGTAGCCAACCTGAAACTGGTGTGGTACTCTGTGTTGATCATGGCGTTTCTTGTACTTAGTATTGGATTTATGCAAAATCTCCTGGACCTATTGGCAAATGTGCTAAATCCGCTCAATGAATATGGTGGCTTTGTTGATTGCAGACTGATCAGGGGAAGAGTATGTCTGTGCAGTGGCAAGAGGAAGTGTAACATCAATGGGTCCCAAGGGTTGGAATCCCAGACCCACCTGAAATGGGCTATGGTTAGTGGAACTATGGAGAGCCATGTTGTAACTGTGTTGGACATATGGGAGACTCTCATCCCATATACGTGGATGCTTAGATTTTTACATGTGCAGGATGTGCACAATCATATGATTGACGACCTTTGTTTGGCCATCGGTTTGGGGGTGGAAAGCAGTGGATATGATGGTTTTTGGTATCCCAAAGTGGACCCACACTTGTTCGACGAAGATCTTGGTAGTATCTTCCGTTGTGACATTCTTCTTACAGGTTGTGAGGATGGCCATCTTCGAAAATGATCAAAGACCACAAACACGTACTCATTTCCTTTCTTGAGGGATGGTAAGATAGACATGTAATCTGTCGAGATGGATTCCCAAGGCTTCTCGAGAATAGGAAGAGGGGTGTATAAGCCTTTCTTTTTTATGGTTGGCTTGGAAATGGCACAAGTAGTGCAAGATTTATATACTTGCTGACGTCATGTCGAAGTTTTGGCTAATAAAAATGTTTCTGAAGAATAGCCACAGTTTTCTCTATGCCAAAATGTCCTACCACCTGACTTTAGTGGGCTTCCCAAATCAGTTTTTCCCGGTCGCTTGTAGGAACATAGAGATGGCTCAGGTGGCATAAGAGTCCACCCTGAATTTGAAAATTAGTGACAGTTGTGCATGTACCCAAGAGTTGATATGTGGTGGCAAAGTCTGGATCTTGTTGATAAAGTTGGGGCCACTCAGATGCTTCATTTCCACATGAGTGGAGCACAATGGTGAGTGCAGCCACATGAGGTCGAATGAGGCTATCAGTGACACGATTGGAGATACATGTCTTATACTTGATGTTGAGATGGAATTGTTGCATGTAGGTGGACCACTTTTGATGGCGGTCGTTCTACAATTTTCCCTGTGTCTGTATGAACTGCAGAGGCTTGCGATCAGTGTGTATGATCATCTCTTTCCCCAAAATGTAATGTTTCCATTGACGACAGGCTTGTACAATGGAATACATTTCCTTGTCATAGGTGGGGTATTTCCAGACAGTATCGGAGAGTGTCTCACTATGGTATTCCATCGGATGCCTGTGCTAAGTGAGAACTGTGCCCACAGGCATCAGTCTCAATCTCAAATGGTTGTTGTAGATCGGGAAAGGAGAGTAATGGAGCTGAGCACAAGCGATGCTTAAGATTATTGAATTCTCATTTTTGGTCCTTCCCCCACATGAACTTGGCCCTACCACCACCCTTGGTCACCTGGCTGACTGCCCATGTAATATGGGATAATCCCAACACGAACCGTCGGTAGAAGTTGGCTAGTCCCAAAAAGATCTGAAGCTCGGTCAGTGTGGTCGAAGCTGGCCAGTCATGGATGACTTGGATCTTAGCTGGATCAACATGTACCCCAAGCTTATCAACAATGTAGCCAGAGTATTGGACCTTGTTCATGACAAAATAGTATTTCTCCAAATTGGCATAAAGCTTGTGCTGTCGTAGACTGCTCAAATCCTGTTGAATATGTCACATGTGATCCTCCCACATTCTGTTGAATATGAGGATGTCATACAAATATACTACCACAAAGGAGTTGGTGAAGGGTCTCAATACATCATCCATCAACCTCATGAAAGTGGTTGGTGCATTTGTTAAGTCAAAGGGCATGACTAGCCATTCGTAGAGACCTTCTTTAGACTTGAAGGTTGTCTTCCATATATCAGTTGGTTTGATGGGAACCTGGTGGTAGCCAGACTTTAGGTCAATCTTGTTGAATAAATTTTCCCCCTTGAGTTGTTCAAGAAGTTCATCAATATTGGGTATGGGGTAGCGGTTCCTGACTGTGAATTTGTTTAAGGCTATGTAATCAATGCAGAGTCACCAAGTCTCGTCCTTCTTCTGCACCAATACAATCGGGCTTCCACAAGGGGAGGATTTGGGTCTGATGTGATTCTTTTGAAGAAGCTCTAGGATCTTATGCCTAATATTTTCATTCTCCATCAATGAGCATTGATAGACTGGTCCATTAGGTAGAGGTGTGTCAGGGGTCAGATCAATTGGATGCTTGACTTGGTAGTGTGTCGGTACCCCTGTAGGTGAGGATAAGATGTCTCTATATTCTTCCATGATCCCATCTACTTACTTCTGCTACAAAGAGAGGCACTGTGTAGAGGCCAAATATGTGGCGGTGACCTTATGCTCAATATGAGCATGGATCATAAAGAAGACAAACTTTTTGGTCTGTGAAATGACCTTACTACATTTCTTAGTAGAGATTAAAGAAATAGCAGTAGGCATTGCGACCTCTGGGATCCTGTACAATTGTCTACCCAAAGTAATAATAACATTGCGGGGTCTAGACTCAGACATAGGATGATGCTTCCACAAATATGGTTGTCCTAAAAGAACATCACAAACTTCCAGCAGAGAAATATCACACAGTACCTCATTTTTGAAAGGCTTGATGTCGTAGGAAAAACGACACTGTTGGATGACATGGAGATCTCTTCCTCTGAGAATCCAACCGATGGTGTAGGGTTGTGTGTGTGGTGTTGTTGGCAGGTCCAACCGCTTGATGACCTCTGCTAAAATCAATTTCTTCTGACTACCGCTATCGACAATGAAATGAAGAGGAGCCCCCTTCACCCACATCTGCGAGTGAAAGAGGCATTCCCCTTCCTCTAGTTCTTCTGGTTTGCCTGGCCAGACTTTGGTAGTAGCGATAGTGGCACTGGGTTCAGCATCGATAATTTTCTTCCCTCCTTCAGCATTTGACTCGGAATCACAATCGGCCTCTGACTCGGAATCCTTCACCTTGGCCACGAGGGACTGCTTGGAGCGACATTCTTCAGTGTTGTGCCAAGGAATTTTATGGTACTCACACCATTTTACCGTGTCCTTCTTTGTCTTCTCATTTCCCTTCTTGTGTTGCGGCTTGGAATAGTTGTACTGAGGGTGACCATATCAACTTGGTCCCTTGTTGTGTGAGTTCGGGCTTCCTTTTCCCTGCTTCATCTGTGAGGGGTTTGCAAATCCAAACTCTCATCATTTCTGCTTAAATTTATGCTCGATCTTGACAGTGTATCTATAAGTCGTGCCCAATGAGGTGATGTCCAGGAACAACATTTATGTTTGAATGTATCTATGAAAAATTCATGGTATTTGAGCACCAAATGACGCTCAAAGTATTTTATAACCAATTTAGTGCGTAAGGTATGGAAAATATTGGTGAAATTGGGTACTGTCTGGTCCCTTTCTTGACGTAGGGTGGTCCATCTGGTGTACTAGTCCTCGTAGCTTCCAACAGGGTAGAATTTTTCTTTAATAGCATCCCGGAAGGAATCCCATGTAAGGGACACCACAAACATAGTATATTCATCCATGGCCCTTTTCTCAGAGTAAGTATCCCACCAGTCTTTAACATGGGGAACGACCTTGAGGATTGCAAAAGTGATCTTTTCCCTATCAAAAAATTGTGGACCGAAAAATATCCTTCGAGAAGATTCAACCATTTATCTATAGCATCTACATCTATCAGTCCTTCAAATAATGGAATATCAAAATTTACCTGTACTTTTAAGGGGGTTGCATGGCCGCTTGATGAATATGTTTTTCCTTTGGGCAGTCGTCAAAGGATCTTAGGGAAGTTGTCCATCATTTCCTTCCTTTGTCATGCGAGGGATTCCTCGAGAAATATTTTAATAGGATCTCCTGCTCCATCATATTTCTTTTTTTCCCCCATGGGTTGTTGTGGACTCGACGTGGTCGATCTTGTAGTGGCTTGATTGGTTTGAGTCCCAACTTCTTGTACCCAGATCTTGTCGAGTACATGCACGAAGAAAAATAAATGAAGAGCAGACTGCTTTGATACCACTGATCTGGATTTGGGAGAGGAACGAACTGATTAACAGAATGAATACAATAAAAACATAGATATGAATAATAACACAAATATCCAGTGAACAATATCTTCTATTAAATAATCAAATAGGCTAAAATTGTAAAACTGCAGAACTCAAACACTTGCTCGAATGGTGGTATCTATCTCTGAGAAGAGATGTGGATGCTACGTGCATCCGTCTGAGAAGAATGGATTACAATGATGCTCTAGAGGCCTTTTTGATATTACTCATGAATTCCAAAACCCTAGACATCGAAAAACCTAACCCTAGAAGGTGAAACGCCAAAAGTCATGTGGGCCCTATGGGTAAGTTGGTGTAATTTGGTACCTCAACTTCCCAGGGTTGTAACTTTTGCATACGACTTATGTTTTAGGCGCATGATAGCCCGTTGGAAAGGTATTTCAGAGAACTACACATTATGCCATCAAACTTTGAATTTGTATATATTTTGATTGTGGTGATCCAAAAAAACAATGTTTAGGGTCCCAAAACAGACCTGGAGTACAGCAAGATGTGATGACATGAAAACATACAAAATAAGCCATTTGGATTAGGCGAGAGGCCACTCGTATCCACCTAGAGGATGTGTGGGGCTTCAAACATCCCCACGAGTGTAGAACCCACAATTACAAAGATGTACAGAAGAACATATTGAACAAAAATGAACACGAGGAGCCAATTGAAATAGGTGGGTGGCCACCAATATCCACCTGGATCACCCAAGGTTTCAAGAAAGCATGCCCTCATTCTTATGAGGTAAATCATCTGCATCTACAGCTGTCTAATGCAATACCATAAATGTTTCCCTCTCAACTCTATAGTCCTCATTTGTTATACACTTCAATATGAAAAACATCTTCCTCTTTTGCACATTATTTATTTCATTCATTGTTTCCATCAATCCACAAAAACACAAAATACTCTCATCATGGAGATTTGGAAATTTCATATCTTTCTTGTTGCAACTCAACTTTCTGCAACAGCTCAACTTCTAGTACTGCTACCTTCTTTTTCTCTCTTTATTCATCACCAAAACCACTAGTCAAGTACTTTTCAGTCATGCATCACCTACACAATTGGATCTGAGTCATGTCCAATCCAGGACATCCCACTACCATTTTTCACACAGTGTACAAGGTACCTTCAGTGTAGACATCCACTCATGCTCGACACTACACAACATGGATTCACATGTTCCCATGTTACACCTCCCTTGAATCAATCCACATCACCTACACAACTCGATCTGAGTCACGTTCAATCCAGTACATCCCACTGCCCTTTTTCATGCAATGTACAAAGTGTCATCGATGAAACAATCCATTCATGCTCGAAACTACACAACATGGAGTCACATGATCCCATGTTACACCTCCTCGACTCAATCCATATCACCTGCACAACTTGATATGAGTCGCGTCCAATCCAAGGCATTCCACTACCCTTTTTAATACAATGTACAAAGTGCATTTGGTGCATCCAGCCACTTATGATCAAAGCCACACAACATGGAGTCACATGCTCCCATGTTACACCTCCCTTGACTCAATACACAACCACACGCAGACTACCTCAGTCAATGATTCTGTCGACGTATACACATTCTTGAAAATTACCAGAGACAGCTTTGAAGAGTCTTCTTCTTCTCCATGCAGCACATTCACGCTCGGTCCTCATAAACCTTCACTCTTCCGTAACATGTGTTTTTCCTCCATATATTTGGAATATTATCCTATCTCTATTAGTAACATGTTCATTAGCTTCCCCCTCTTCTGGACTGTATGTTATCCATCTTCAACTCAACATCTTTCATCATGCTTCATCTTCACGACATCATCTTCTTCATCATCTGCAACCCCTCTAATCCTTGCAGTTTCCTTTTCTGCATAGACATCTTCTATTGTATTTTCTCTTCAACCAAGAACATCTGCTTCCATATGCAACCAAAAATTTCCTTCTTCCTTCAAGAAAGTAAATACATATCCAGGAAAACAAAATTTCCATATTCTCTCCCTCCTTTCTTCGTTACATCTGACACAATCGCGTGTCTGTAAATTTCCATTGTTGTAAATTTTTTTCATCTCCGTTCTTTCTCATTCTCTTAAATTCAGGTCCACACAAACTTGTAGTCACCATCTAGCAGCAATGCACTCACTTCTACCAACATGCTCCTCAGAACATATGAGACCAGTCTCTGGTCCAAGAAACTTTCCGACTGAATTCCTCTCGCTGCCACACTCACTCATTTATAGTGACCATGCCTTCATTCCAAGATAACAATCATAAATAACCACCACAAAAATTTCTATCTAATTATTCCCTCATGACCCATGTCGCCTCGTCCATCTCAAGATAATATTCATGGATAACTGCTACCACAACTACCATCTATTTCTAGCAACCATTTATCTCAGAGACTTCTTCCTTTTCACCAGCAACCTTCTGAACTTTCCTTCATGCAATTTTTTGTTCCTTGTTATATTTTCCCATTTCAAGATTCATATTGACATATGCTACCACTCCATTATTTGCATTCTAACTCGCTATTTGTGTACCTCATTAACATGTTCATCTTCATGAAGAAATGCTCATGAGTTCTTTTGTAGCCCTCAGCCATACTACACTTCACAGGCCTTTCTCGGGCATTGTCTTCTATCATTCTTCTTTCACCAACACAAGTTGAAACCACACTCTCATAGGTCTTCTTGCCTTGTAATTTATTCCATCCCAAAGTTGAAACATACTCTAATATATTCTCACATTCTTTCATCATAGAGATGAATCATTACTCCAATATCTTCTCACATTGTTTCATTCGAGACCTGAACCAAGCTCTGATAACTTTTCACATTCTTTAATTCCATAATTGAACCAGTTCTGATACCACTTGATGCAGTGGGCATACCCCCTTGCCATCATAGTGTGTTCACAGCAGAACCTTTTCTTAATTTGTGCATATTAGGAATCGTGGTTTCCATAAAGATTCTTCATCATTTCTATATTTTCCTTCTTTTCTCCTGATCATGCCAAAACCCCTAGGGTTTTACCTCTGCTCCTTCGTATCCACATTTTCTTCCATGTAGCACCACAATAGATGTTACAGAATCACTAGTATGTTGCATATTCACTTGTTGCAACTCACCTTCTGTTGTATCTCGCCTTTTATTGCAACTTGTCCTCTGTTGAAACTCGCCTTCTATTGCAACTCGATGCAACTCACCTTCTGTTGCAACTCACATATTGTTGTAGCACACATTATGTTGATGCAACATGTCTTTCATAGTATATCTCTGCTACAGTAATCCTTTGTTGCAACTCATCTCTGACAGTAATTTGTCTCCTATTACAATACTCCTTATGTGCAAAACGCTTCCCATTGCAACTTATTTATATTCACATCTTATGTACTCAAACAAAATCCTCAACTCTTGTAGAACCAAAGCACTCATCCTCCCTATGGGAGACTACAATTTCCAACATGTCCTTTTACAAACTCATGCCACCTGTATATCCATGTCATACAACATTATTATCTACATGATTTACTCATTCACACAAGACATTAACTTTTACACATCACATAACATCCTACATGAATTAATTCATACACACACGCAAAAAGATTAATTATGCAACAGTGATTATTTTATTCATCATACAAGTTACAATACATCAGTGTTAAGACCCTATATGAGCTCACAATTTCCATTGGGTTTCCAGGACAGAGACCATGGAAACCTCAACCACTTCTCTCTCTCTTGTCTCATGATATATCCCTTCTTTTTCTCTACCATCTCCCTACAATCTATTTTTTGTTGTGTTTTATTCTTTCCATAAACTGTTTGCTTCAATTTCCCTAGCGCTCTTCATCCCTTTCATATTCCAGCTTCCTGTTTGTCCTTTCCTCAACAACTCCTCTCTTGTTGCATGTCCTTCAAGCTTCAGCCCAAAAATATGTTCCTCCTTCAACACGTCTACAATTATTCATGTAACAGATGTTCTCGTAGTCGTCCACATACTTGTCCATTCTACCATATAAAGCCTCAAATGGACTCATTTTCACTGATGCTTAATTCCCATCGTTATATGCAAAATCTATTAGTTGTAGATAATCCTCCCACTTTGATGGTTTGTCCATACAAACCCAATGGTTTCCTACATCTTCTATTATATAAAGCCTAAGGAAATGGAGTAGGAAGTTGCTAAAATCGGGTAGAATTTGAAGGTGGCCCAAGAAGGTTGAAAAGCTATGTAGATAAAAAGAGAGTTCATAATGAATTTTGAGTTGGGGATCATGCTTATTTTCAAGTTATCCAAGGAAAAGTTCCTTGAAGCTTAGATGTTGTTCCAAGATAATAGCAATATATTCTAAGCCATTTGAAGTGCTTGAAAGAATAAAGCTAGATGCAAATAATATTGCATTTCATGATAACACTAAAGCTCATAATGTTTTCCATGTTTCTTTGCTTAAGAAATATGTATATGATCCTAACCATGTGATTTATTGGGATGTGATCCGATTGGAACTAGAGTGAGAATTTCAAACAGAGCCACTGCACATCCTCGATAGGAAAGTAACATTTCTCCATAACTAAGCCATTGGAAATGTAAAGGTGCAATGGAAGCAATTTGGTCTCCATGAGGTTACATGGGAGTTGGAGGATGTTATGGAGGCATAACCATTGTTGTTCTAAATTTTGAGCAACACCAAGGCCAATGTTATTCCAAGGGGAAGGGGAATGCAATACCCAAGTTCTGACCCTTGGCGTGTATTAACTCCAAATTATGTAAATGTTGTAAATGTGTGAATATGGATTACTAGTGTAGAGCTCAAGAAAAAATCCCAACTAGTGCATGGCCATCCATGTATGATGTAAATATAAATCTATGGATTGTGTGTTAATATTACCATGGTATAATCAAGATATGTAAATATTAATGTTGGAATATAATATAATGGTCCAAGATCATTCTGTAGAGCATAAGAGGAGATATGATTCCACTAGAGGGGAAGAGGAAAGGGGGGATATGGTAATTTAAATCCTCTATTTTCCATGTGTCAGCCTCGGAACTCATCTTGGTTTCACCATGTGCCTTAAATGAATCCACCCACCTTCTTTTACTTATTAAAACCAATCAATAAATGCATGTGAGAGGTTGGTGGAAAATCCCTCTCATGTAGTTATGGAAAAATGGGATTGAGTACAATCATTATGGGGATTGTAAAAGTCCTACTATAAAGTCATAATTAATGCCAGCCATCTTATCACCAACGGTTTACTTCTAACGATTAAAGAATTCATTAAAACACTCTCCCATATGGTTTCTTTCATGATGTTCATGTTGTGTTCTTTGGTGTTTGCACCCAATTCGTCACTAGGTGAGAAAATAAAAGGTGCTTACATGCCCAGTTGGGCTCTGCTAGGCATGACAGCTGTGAAAGGAAAGGTTAGAAAGAAAAACAACAAAGTTATAAACAAGAATTAAACTAAAACAAATAAAAACTATGAGCATA
>ML783379.1:1101778-1116716 GCA_009831015.1 Picea engelmannii | reverse complement strand
AGAAAGGGGACTTGGGTCCCTTCTTTCTCCAATGGAAGGCTCTTGAGGCCCTCACTAGCTTGCTCTCCTTACAATGAAAAGATGAAAATGTGGGTGAAAGAACTCCAAGCTTATCCACTCAAGAGAGGGGTGGATAGCTCTTGCGAAATGATGCCTATGTGTTCTTGTTAAAGAATGAGTCCTTAACAATCTTGGCAGCATAACAATGCATAGAATTCCTTGAGAAAATGGTGGTTATTCATGGCTTTTTATAGCCTAGCATTGGGTTATTATGTAACCTCTTTGGAATGTGAAAAGGGGCTCTTTAGGGCTCAATTAGGTCTTTGACCAACCCACCATGAGGATTGAGCTCGGATTTGGTGTCAAATCGGCTTGGGAGCTGATCCATTAGTGGTTGGGAGGCCGACCAATTTCAATAAATGCGTCGTTTAGCAGGCGCGCAGGTTTTTCTCCCAACAGTCGTGCATCGAGCGCTGATGCGTGCATTATACGTTTTTGTTACGTGCATATGTGCACGCGCCCAGGTTCTGTAAAGCGCCCTTTAATTTTTTGGTCATTTCGTATAGTTTTTGACATTTTTTGCAATGCTGTGGAATTAATCATGTGCCATGAATGACTTCAGTCCTGTTTTGACGATGCGGAGTTCTTGTCGCCATGTGCGGACGAAATTTCAGTGATAACATTTGGCTATCCATGAGAAACCTAGAAATTAACTATAATTGGCACCATTCAAAGAAAACCATAGAATGGAGATGAAAGAGTGATGGTTGTAGGTGAGAATAGAGGCTATGCAACTTATGAAACCTTCACCACTATACATTTTCTTCTCTTTGAATGCTTGAAATCCAATAATTTTTTTGGCAAGCAATTCTCTGAAAGAATACAACAAATTGGGCTCTTTTTGCACACATTGAAGAGCACTATAAGAGAAGGGTACTCTTACAGACTATTGAGCAGAGAAAGGGTAGGTATTCCTTGTGTTATGTATGGAAGTAGAAGACTGTTCATTGAACGTTGATGGTTGGATGAGATGACTATAATACTCTATATTGAGCAGATTGGATAATCAGGAGAGTAAATGGGTTGGGATGAGAGAGAGAGACAGAAGCATGTAGTTATTTACTTCACCCTAGTGGCATCATATATTGGATTGGGGATGGTATATTTAGAAGATACATATGGTTAGGTGGAAAATCACTCTTACACATCTAGTTTATTGGACCTTCTTCACTTAAAATATAAGTGCCTTATTGTTGTCTATAAATATGCAAAATTTATGTTTAATTTATGTTATGAAAATCATTGTATTATGCATTTCAATCCTTCACATACACACATGCATTATATTAAATTTAGGCCCTTCTTGGGAGGTTTAATTAGTTGTTATTATGAATTTTTGGCTTATGTGGTTCAAAACTTGGAATCTCATGGTCATAGCTACTTGTCTTATGGTCAAGATTACCAAATGGGAACATTACAATATTCTTATGATGGCATGTGGTAAGTAGCATGTTGTTCATTATTATTCAGGATGTTGTGAAAATGTTATGTTCTTATGATGGAATGCACTAGTTGGCATGTGGTTATTTGATGTGCATGATATAAAGATGTTATGATTATGACTAATGCTTTGGTTTCATGATGTGACGTGGAGCTAGGTGAGAGAGCCATTGCATGGGCTTGGAGGGTTAGTTCATTAAAGATCTCATGGGATCCCATAACCACAAAGGAAAGATATTTACATAAGCAACAATTTATGGGATAGGGATAATTCAATCACATATGCTATGCCATAAGTTAAGTTACCTCATAAGATAATGAAATTCCCAATACTATGGATGGAGTTATACTCATAAGTAGAGTTGTGATGATGGATTTTAGATCATTGGGGTTGAATTCCTTTTTGGAATTGTGGAGAGAAATTATGCCAACCTTTCAAGATGCATGGGGTTCAGTGTATCTATCAAATATCTAGTGGGGGAAGTAACATCTAGATGAGACATGGGACCATAGAGCTCAACTAACGCTAAAGGGGCTAGAGAGACTAATGCCAAAACTTGGGGAGATGTTGGGGATTATACTCATGATCCCCAAATGTTGTGATGTGGAAATTTGATATATGTTGCAATCAAACCATGATGGGTGACTCATATACTAGTTGCAATAGAGAGACTCTTTCCATGGTGAGCAGGATCATTTGGAGGCCACAAAATGATATAGAAGTTGTGAATGGTATGATTCTAGAGGAGGGTGGGTAAGGAAGGAAGTAATAGTGTATTAGTAAGTGCACTTTGGGGTGATGGTTGTGGATATCAAGTGAAAAATAGTGCTTTGCATAAGAAACAAATAAAACAATAATTTATTTATATAAGAGTAATATTAGGTGCACACTAAAAGGGGATTAATGAGAATATAAAAAAAATCAATTGTATGAGGATGACAAGTGGAGGTGTGCATACCAATAAAATAATATTTTATTTATAATTGTGTGCCTAATTTGGGATTCATATAAGAGATGGAGGAGTTGATGAGGGGGTTCCATTTTCTTGAGCTATTTTTCACCTTGCATACAAGGATATTTTTGTTTGGATGGATGCATGAGAATTGGAGGTATTGATGGTTAGATGGTATAACCATGGTGATTGAGGGCTTAGGAGCTCTCAATATTTGATTGAGGGGTTGGTCGTGTAACATCCCTGCTATAATCCCTAGTTTAATCAATTCTTAATGTAGATATAATGTATGGTTGTGGCCAAGAGATGTATATGCCAATTGTATTTCTGAATTTTAATAAATAAAATGTGATGCCAGTTGCTACAAGGATATGGATAGAGATGGGGGATGAATTAATCCACAAGAGAGGGGAATTTCTATGAGTGTCTAAGAGGGGTCCAAGGGGGAGTTACCCATGTCTATTAATTCAACCCACTTCCTAAAATTTCTATTGGTATATGAACCTTCTAATTTTATGATTGAGTGTTCTCAAAGCCAATCATTGAATGCATGTAAGAGGGTGGGTGTGAGGAGTCACATCCCATAGTTATTGGGAGTATGAGGGATGAGTAAAATAAGCTTGGGTAAGAGTGTAAGTCAAGCAAGTAATCCACTGAGAGGAAACATTTGTATGGGTAGTTACATCAGTTTTATACAGTCATATTTTTTATGAACAAGAAGAAGAGCTTTGGAGTTGAAGAAACCATGGAGGATGAGTTTTAGAGTGTATTTGGAGCAGAAGGTTGAAGAGTGAAATCCTGAGTGAGTTGCACTATAATAGCAAGTGATCATTATTGTTTTCCTGGTAGTTTTCCTAGCAATGAGCTCCCTTGAGTTTTCTAATAGTGAGATTCTTGGTTACATGTGCCAGAGACGCATCGATAAATTAACAAGACGCCTAATGAACTGAGAGAAGTGAAGGGGTACATTATTTGGGTTAGACGGATTGAGAGAAACAGAGTTGTTGAAAAATCAGGATAGTTGTAGGAGAATACCAATGGGTTGTGGGATTTTTTGAGTTGTGAGTGGACAGTGAGAGACCACCCTCTTTTGTGGATTGCTAGCCCCAGCTCAAGGGTGACTTGTTGTTGATATTTGGAACAAAAAGTCTATGGTTGGGTGGAACGTCTATCCCAAGAAGTTGGTTGCACAACCATTTTTAAAATATACGTGTTTTATCTTGTTTCTTTGTTGCATTATGAGTTTAATTGTTGTGTATTAATTATGTGTTTGAGAACGATTTATATGTTGTTGTGTTGAGTTATTTTAACTACATTCATGTCATTTTTATCATGTTGTAGATGCATTTAACTAATGGTATCAACAAATGGTTAAAATTGTATGTTTTCTTGTATATGGTAAGCTACATGAATAGTTAGCAGAGAAAAAAAAAAAAAAAAAAATTATGAGTATTTTTGCACATAGTGGACCTCAGCTAAGCTAGGGAACATTGTTGGTTGGAATAAGAGATTTTGGTTTAAAACTGGACCCATATGGGCCAAGAACCAATCTGAATTTGGGTAAATTCATTCTTACAGATTTCAAATTGTGACAAATTTAGGGGAAAATGGAGAAAATTAGAGCAAAATCCCTAAATTCGAGTTTTAAATGCCTCGGAACTGTTGAAGAGATGATATGGAACATCAATCTGTAGGTTGCAGAGTTAAATTTGGCCTAGAAGTTCAAAATTCATGTTTTAATAGTCGTTGAAGAATTGGGAAAAGTTGATGGGTCAATAACCGAGATTGTGTTTGAATTTGAAATCAGCGGCCCAGATTCGTTGTAAATAGATTTAAAAACATAAGTTTTTTCGAAGTTTGGCAAGGTCTAGCAGATCGACGGTCGAGATTAATTTTCGTTAGTTGGGAAAATGAGATAGATCGATAGTTTGGATTCATTTATGTTCATTTGGAAGTTGGAGTAGATCAACAATTAAGATCATTTTGAATGGGAGAACGACGGCCACGATTCATCTGGAATTTGGTCGAAATTTTCTAAGTGTTGGAGTTTTCCAATAGAAATCGTCGATGGCCGATGATCGGATCAGCGACTCTAGGAAAGAGTTTGGTGTGTATAAAATAAATTATCAATCATAGAGGTTCGGTGAAATCATAAAAGTGTTTCAATCGACTAAGAGAAATCGTCAATGGTTGATGGTCGAGGGGTCAGCAAAATTGGTGAGGTGTTTGATTCATTCAAGAGAAGTTGTAGAATGTCGATGAAGGAAAGAGGATGATGACATGTCGTGCCATATCAACCTCCACATGTCATGCCATGTTATCTAGATTTCCATGTCAGCATCCATGTTTCATGCCATGTTAGCATCTATGTGTCATGCCATGTCAACATAGTTGCCACATCAACCAAGAAATAGTCGATGAACGATGATCGGGTCGACTCAATTGGTAAAGCATTTCATTCATCCCAGAGAAATCACTGACGATCTATGGCCGATGGTCGGGTTGACCAGTTTAGCTATGTCTAGCAAGTCGATTGTCAAAGGAAAAGGTTGATGGTCATTGGTCGGATCAACAGTTTTGGTAGGGTGTTGTGTGCGTCCAAAGAAAAACTTTGATCCTCGATCTTCGATAGAGTTCAGATAAACAACACATATTTAACCCAATTTTTAGATCAACGATGTAGATTAAAAGACTATTGTAATAGTAAAACAATCAATTTTCGACAAAATTTTCCATATTTTGAATGTCTCCAACTTGCAGGGGCATTTTAAGGCCCTAAACAATGTTTTTAGGAGTTCGAATTTTGGAAAATACAAGTGTCACAAGTACAACATACATTTTTCACATTTAAATAAAAGAACTCAAAGAGATATTTCCAATAAGAAATCTTATATGCAAAATAGAGCTCGTGTGAGAAAGTTACAACTGGAACAATTAAGGGTATAATTTTGGCACCAATTTACTTCTAGAGGGCATAACTCCTTGCTCAGAAGTTCATTTGGGGCACAACAACAGTCTATGGAAATCTTATGAATCATAGAAGACAACCATGGATCCATATTTGGTATATGGGTACCTAAAAATGTGCATGAAGGGAAAGAAGACACATGTAGCATACATGGATAGAAATGGAAAAGCAGTCTAAACTTCCCAAGACAATAATTTTAAGCTCGGAGCTCGAGTTTCAAAAACCGAATAGTTGTTGGAAAGGTATTGATGAGGAGAAGACATCTATCCACTCAAAATTTTGAATTGAGTACTAAAATTATCAAAATGTAATAAAGTAAATTCTACAACAGTAAAAACAAAGCAATAAGTGGAAATTGCAGCTTGTGAATGTTGTAAATTTTCGCTCAGAACTTAGAATGAAGCATGAGTATAGTCATTGGAGATATGTTTCACAGCAGAATTTGTCTAAGGAATCATATTTTGACTTAGTGCATTTTTTTCTTCAAATTGAGATGAAGGATAACCTATAATCTATTTAATGAAATGTTTTATAGTGTTATAGTATGCATGTGCTAACAATAATTATTACATGCACGGTTTTTTGCAGAATTAGAGGTACATGAAAACAAATTTGGTTATTATATGAGGAATGGAGTTATGGAAGATTCCTAGGGATATTACAACCATGAGGAGGAGGTCATAGGTTTGCATGTCATCATGGGAAATGTTGAGATAAAGTCTAATGGAAGGAGATGCATGGAGGAGCCTGTAACTATGAGAAGTTTGCATAGAGAAGTGTAGAGATATAGGGAAGATAATGAAAGGATTATGAAAGCTCAGGAAGAGATTCTAGATACTGAATATGTTTCATAGGAAAGTTAACAAAGACTCTGGCACCAAGAAAGAATATAGTGCTAGACAAGTGACATCATCCATATCCCAAAGCAGAAGAGATGATCATGGGAATGATAGATGGTCAAGAAGCATGAGAAGGCACCATCACTATCTAATGAAATCCATTAGAAAAACTCATGCAAGTTAATGGCTAGGGAGTATCCCAAGTGTTTATCCTATTAGGAGGAAAAGAAGAAGGCATGAGGTAGACATATTGCAATATGAACTCGGGAAAATCAAGCTACCAACTTTCAATGGTGAGCACAAGAAAGGAAAAGAGTTTGAGGCTTGGTTGTTGGAAATGAAGAAATGTTTCAAGTTACATTATTACCCCTCAATGGTAGAAGCTAGAATTGCAACCTACAACTTGCAAGGAAAGGAAGCCATGTGGTGAGATCAACTTAAGAAGATCTCATGGAGGCAGTTCAAAGGATATTTCCAAGAGAAATATTTCTTTGAGCATTATCATGAAAGGAAGATTAAAGAGTTCTTTGAACTCAAGTTGGGAAGCATGATAATGGATGAATATGAGAAGAGGTTGCTTGAATTGTTGAAGTATGTGGACTTCATAAAGGATGAGAATGTAAAAATCCAAAGGCTTATGAGTGGGTTACCTTATTTCTACAGTGAGAAGATACAATATGATAACCCCGTAAATTTGGAGGAGGCTATAATCAGAGAAAAGAATCTTTATGAGCAAAGTAGAGGAAGGCCAGTTTTCTAAAAAGTTTGGAATGACAAGATGAAGGGTAAAAAGGATCAAAGACATAAAGGTTTTAAGACACCCTTTTAAATTTTTCAAGAACAACTCCCAAGCCAATCAGAAGGGTCATTCAACCCAAAATGAGCACAATATTACAGATTCATTTGGTTTAAGGCCAAGGAAACAACTTGTACAATGTTGGGGATGTGAGGAAAATCACTTATATAGGGAGTGCCCTCAAAAAAAATAAAGAATGAAGATTGTACACAACATTTAGGAGGTTGAAATAGTTGAATACATGGGAGGAAACATGCCAAGGATTTATGTATCCTTGGATAACAAGCAAACAAAATATCAATCCCCCGTGATTGAAGTGGAAGGTAAGATTGATAACCATCCCATAGTAATTTTAATTGATTTTGGAGCTAGCCATAGTTACATAAACTCTAACATTGTTGAAATATTTTACTTGCAAAGGAGTAAGCATAAGAAATATTGGTTAGTTCGGTTAGCCATAGGGGCTAAGAGGAAAATCAATGAGTTAGTTATAGATTTTCCAATAGACATGAATGGACTTGGAACAAAGGTAGATGTGAACATCGTACCGTTGGGTTCATATGATTGTCTGATTGGCATGGATTGGTTGGAAAAACACCATGATGTCTTAGACTACTACAACAATACAATTATGTGTATTGATGAAGAAGGATATCAAGGCAAGGTTCAAGTCATTCCAAGAGTTGTAGTTGTTAGAAAAATTTCAGCAATGCAATTGAAAAAGAGTTTCAAGAAGGGATGTCATATTTTTGCAGCCCATATGGAAGAGGTAGCCAAAGATAAATTGGAAAGCATTGAAGACCATCCATTATTAAGGGATTTTGAAGATGTTTTGGGGGAAATTCTAGGATTACCACTAAAGAGAGACATTGATTTCTCTATCGATTTGGTGCCAAGAGTTGTCCTAGTGTCCAAGACACCATACAAAATGGCCACAACAAAATTGAAGGCATTGCAGATGTAGCTTGAAGAATTGTTAAGGAAGGGGTATATACGCCCAAGTGTGTCACCTTGGGGAGCCCCAGTGTTGTTTGTAAATAAGAAAGATGGAACCTTAAGTTTGTGTATTGATTTCAAACAGTCGAATAAGGTCACCATAAATAAAAAATATCATTTGCCAAGGATTGATGATTTATTTGATCAACTGGAAGGTGTAAGAATATTTATTTGATGACTTGAGATAAGGTTATCATCAACTGAGGATAAAAGAAGAGGATATCAGTGAGACAAAATTCAATACAATATATGGGCATTATGAATTCATGGTAGTGTCATTTGGGCTATCAAATGCCCCAATTGTTTTCATGTGCCTAATTAATGGAGTGTTCAAGGAATACCTAGACAAGTTTGTAATTGTGTTCTTCAATGATATACTTATCTACTCAAAGACAGAGGAGGAATATGAGCATCATTTAAGAATGGTACTGCAAATTTTAAGAGAACATAAATTGTATGCCAAGCTAAGTAAGTGCATCTTTTATCAAAAGAAGATTCACTACTCGGGGAATATTATTTCGGCAGATGGGAAAACATAGAGGACTAATAGAATAATTGAGGCATGCTCAGAATGTATGTGATGGACCGGCCAAGATTATATCCACTTAGTGTAATTTTCTTACAATAATGGGTATCAAGCCTCATTGAAAATGAGTCCATTTGAGCATTGTATGATAGGAAGTGTTATACACCAATGAGTTGGAATAATCCAGTAGACAAAGCAATTATTGGGCTAGACTTGTTGAAGGAAATGGAAGAGAAGATGAAAAATACCAAGCATAATTTAAAGGCTACCCATGATAGGCAAAAAAGTTGTGCAGACAAGAACAAAGTTTTTAGATATTTTGAAGTGGGTGAAAATGTAGTTTTAAAAGTGAAAGCGAAGAGAAGTTTGATAAGATTAGGAAGTTTTCCAAAGTTGGTAGAAATATATTATGGACCTTTTGAGATCTTAGAAAAGATAGGGCCATTTTAATACATGTTAGCATTGTCTGCATCCATAAGAGTGCATATTGTATTTCATGTGTCATTATTAAATAAATATGTGTCTGACCCTAACCACATAATTGATTGGACTGTGATCCAGGTGGTACATGAAGGGGATTTCTGATTGGGACCAATACGCATCTTGGAATGAAAATTCAAAGTGATCAGGAACAAATCCATAGGGATGGTTAAGGTTCAATGGAACTGCTACAATCCTGAAGATGCAACATATGATCACAAAGAAAACATGTGGGAGGAATACCCACAAATTTTTGACAATTTTGAAGAAAACATAATACAAGAATGCAAGACAACATTTTGAGCAGCTAGAGTTCTAGAACCACATCTCATATTCCTATCCAACCTACATTGGGGGCCATGATAAAAGAATGGTACATCCCAATGGACTGAGAGTAGTGAAGGGGGTACATTCATTGGGTCAACAGGTTGAGAGAAACATGAGATTTTGGTTGAAACTATTGTTGGAGGTGTAAAATTGTATAATTTGTATTTCTTAGTATTATGATGTAAATTTGTGTATGCATATCGACATAGTGTGCATCAAGGATGACACACAATTGTAGGGGTGGGGGAATGTAACATCCCCGTTGTTATCACTCCAGGAGTCTTTCTAGGTTGTGATTCGAAAGAGCCTGGTAACTTAATCAAAAACTCAATAATGTGTGTAGAAAATGGATCAAAGTGAATACCTCACACACTCAATCTTCAATTCAATATAGATTTGGATAAATCAGGACAATGCAAAGCCACCAAAAGAATATTGTTCAGAAATTTATAATTGCAATGGATGAAAGAAACTGATCATATCAACAATATCACATCTATGAACCATACATGTGACAGGTCGAATATAACTAGCAATAGGAAGT
This sequence comes from Picea engelmannii, assembly GCA_009831015.1. NCBI lineage: Eukaryota > Viridiplantae > Streptophyta > Pinopsida > Pinales > Pinaceae > Picea > Picea engelmannii. The sequence goes on along the minus strand of ML783379.1, from coordinate 1,106,787 downwards.
GTGAATCTTGTTTATTTATGCAAAGATAATAAGACAATCATCAATTATAATATAAACATGAAATGAACAGAAGTCCAAGTTCACAATAACAGAGATGAAAGATAGAAAAAGGGACTGAACAACATTCAATGGTAGAAACTTATCATTCCTTGATATATCAAAACGTTAAGATCAAAGAGTACGAATGAGAATTCAAGTTCGAACCACTATCTCCTCCCTTTGATCCTCTTTATATAGATATTACATGCTCATCCAGATCCAAAATATATGGATATTATAACCTCTTCAACTATCTTTAGTTGGTTGAAGAGATCCAACTCAAATCCGAATTTGTGAGGTGGCTAGCAAAAACAGAGTATACAATTTCTGGAAATATCCCTCTCAAAGATGCACCCTTATATCTCGAATCAAAACATATTTTAGAAAAATGAGAGAGGTTTTTGAAGAGGATCTCGTTCTTGTGAAAAACCTCTCTCACTTTCCAAAATACATTTCTAGATCATCGGAATATATATCCAAAAAATATGAGTAAAACAGGAAAACACAGATTTCCAAAATCTAGTCATATTCCTACAATCTAGGATTTGATCCCTAGAATGTTTCCATTGGTGAAATGAAATGCCACATGCACCCATGGATGATATTTGATGAGATATTGGAAATATATGCATCATATTCCCCTAAAAATACTCTTTCCAAGTCGAATTATGACCTTTTGACCAAAATTTGTGAAAATTGCCATCTACATCAAGTTGTCAGCCCACTCAGTGTAAAAATAGTGCTTTTCTCTGCAAACTGAGGCTCTATTGTCAATGCACTCAGTGTAAAAATGGTGCTTTGCGCTGCAAACCAGTCTTCATGAGGAATAATCATAATATAGATGTCAATTCATGTTTTGAAATGTAATGATGGGTTATTATGACCCACGAGTGACCTTGACAACTTAGAATTGACCCTTAGAAGTGAGAATGACTTGACTTAATGAGACATCAAATTATGCTAAATGACCAAGAAAACAAAGATTAAAATTACTTTCATGACTCAATGCTACCAGTACTTTCTGGGAGCTAACATCTGGCTCCAACTGGGATGGAAACTTCCCTGTGGGGTTTCTAAGAACCTAGTAGTTCCAGTCGCCTTGTTCATTGGGCAATGGAGTCAATAGTCAACCATTCTATGAACTTTCAAAACTTGTAGTTCCATTGGGAATGGAGTCATATGGTATGTGCCACCAATCCTTTACAAACATTTAAGATATGTTACTTGTGTCATACCCTGATATACTGAAAACAACTATGCTTATTTATTGAAAACTGAAAACCAATGCTCAACTACTTAGCTTATCCATACTACAAACCAACTGCAACTGAAGACAAAAGCTCAACTACTGAGATTATTCATGTGCGCTCCTAATCTAATTAACTGTATTGCTTGTTGATCAAGTGAAATCATGCTTCCAATGAAGCCATACAAGTAAACTCGTGACTGAAAGGATTCTTTTTATGCCACTGATTAGAAGCTAATAATAAAATCACAATAGTGACCATAAAAACTCTTTAAGAAGATCATACTCACTAACAAATGCAGGTGATATGATAAAATCTAAAAACTTAAGAGAGTTTGAGAGATAAGACTCAAGTAAGGTTGCCACTGGATATTCAAAACTGTGATCACCATCATACATATTCAAAATCTTTGACTTCCCATGTATGTCTTCCCCTTTGCTATATCCCTATGACTCGGATTCATCACTATGATGTGCTTGCCCATCAAAGTTGACAATTTTTTAGAGAAAAGAAGCGATATGTTCTTGATCTTCTATATCATTGTCTCCATAATGATCAAATGAAGGATGAGTCTTTAAAAATATATCATGACATAACTGTTGATTACTCTCCCTAACAATTATCTCTTTAAAAGGTGTTTCAAAAATAAGGAGACTTTCATTGGAATTTTTAACAATGGACTCATAACTATCATCAACCATAGCATGCATACATTTTTTATCTTCTTCTTGTTGAAAAGTAGAACTAGATGATATTCCATTAGTCAACAAGCCTTCATAAACTTTAAAATATTCCTCATCATCACTATATTTTTCAAATATGGGAACATCAAGATACAATCCTAATGGCAGAGATGAAGATTCTTGCATATAATTATCAGCAATATGATTTTGAATAACATCACCTTCTTCCTCATCATCATCAACCTTTCCATGAAATTTTGGAACAAAAGGTACATAAGGAGAAAGATAGTCCTTTTGTTGTTCCTCCTTTAAAATGGATTATCTATGAAAATCTAGTTCCTCATGGCTGCCGCAATTTCCCTTTGTCTGCAAATCTGAAAATGGTGGGCTACCCTCACTTATTTCAATGGGAATTAGACAAAAAGACAGTTGATGATCTCCATTTGTAGCTAAAGGAATCAACTCTTCATATTCATAACAATCAGACTTAATGATGGTAAGAGAAACTTCAACTTCTTCATTATTCATTTCTAGTTCATTGTCATGCGAAAGCATATCATCTTGAAGATCATTAGAGATTTGATGAAGATTGTGAGGAAGAAAATCTTCTCTATCTATAACTTCAATCTCTTTATTCAATTCATATTCCTCACAACAATTTTCAAATAAAAAGTCATCTGAAAACTACCTTTTGCAATGCTCATTGAATACACTATGAAACTCTTTCAAACATGAAATACTAGAAGGAGGTAATGATAAATACCACTTACATGCATCACCATTCAATGAATGCATGAACATCTTCATGTGAACATCCTCATGTTGTAGATCTAGTATATCGATGCACTCATGGAACTTGATGAGGTGTTCTGCAGGATTTTCTTCTTTCCTCTCTCTGAAGATAGGCAGAAAATCTCCCCATTCTGTCAAATGAGGTATTGGATGTGGGAAACCAGGAACTGTAGAAAAATTGAGAAGTGCAAACCTCCGAGCCAAAAGGGCAGAAAATGCCTTTGACATTTGAAGATTGTTGAGTCTCCACTGAATTCGTCCTTCATGGAGTCGCCAGATAGAAGATTACAACCAATATGATTCCTAGCCTTTGTTTATCATCAAAATCGAGAACTATGTCGTCTCCCAGGGAAGCTTTCTTCACACTCCCCTCCCCGGCAATGGTGCCAATTTGTTATCACTCCAGGAGTCTTTCTAGGTTGTGATTCGAAAGAGCCTGGTAACTTAATCAAGAACTCAATAATGCATGTAGAAAATGGATCAAAGTGAATACCTCACACACTCAATATTCAATTCAATATAGATTTGAATAAATCAGGACAATGCAATGCCACCAAAAGAATATTGTTCATAAATTTATAATTGCAATGGATGAAAGAAACTGATCATATCAACAATATCACATCTATGAACCATACATGTGACAGGAACTAAATATAACTAGCAATAGCAACTGTGAATATTGTTTATTTATGCAAAGATAATAATCCAATCATCAATCATAATATAAACATGAAATGAACAGAAGTCCAAGTTCACAATAACAGAGATGAAAGACAGAAAAAGGGATTGAACAACATTCAATGGCAGAAACTTATCATTCCTTGATATATCAAAAGGTTAAGATCAAAGAGTACATATGAGAATTCAAGTTCAAACCACACTCTCCTCCCTTTGATCCTCTTTATATAGATATTACATACTCATCCAGATCCAAAATATATGGATATCATAACCTCTTCACCTATCTTTAGTTGGTTGAAGAGATCCAACTCAAATCCGAATTTGTGAAGTGGCTAGCAAAAACAGAGTATACAATTTCTGGAAATATCCCTCTCAAATATGCACCCCTATCTCTTGAATCAAAACATATTTTAGAAAATTGAGAGAGGTTTTTGAAGAGGATCTCGTTCTTGTTAAAAACCTCTCTCAATTTCAAAAAATACATTTCCAAATCATCGTAATATATCTCCAAAAAAATATGACTAAAACAGGAAAACACAGATTTCCAAAATCTAGTCATATTCCTACAATCTAGGATTTGATCTAGGGAGATCAGTTAGTGTCTGCACCTACCAATTAGTCTGATAACAAAATTGGCGACTCCGTTGAGGATCGGATTGTTTCCTAGTTAGTCTATTTTCCCTTTCTTTGATTGCTTGTTTTCTGGTCTCTGAGTCTGTGGGAGATCCATCCAGACTCTCTGGATCTGAAAGTTCACTCAAATTTAGTCCTCTTTCAAATTTTTGCTTGTTTACAGGCATTCTCGCACTTTAACCTTTAGTGGCCTGCGAGAAACATATGAGTTCGCACCCTGGTGTTAAGTCCAGTGTGAACCCCTCGCAGTCAACCTTTGTTCAGCCTGCAAGAATCTTTGATTCTCGCACTGTAATACACTGCCAGCCTGCGAACTTGTTTGTAAAAAAAATTGGATTGGGTCTTGTTATTTTTTGATGCCCAGTTTTGCTTTGAACAGCTGGATTGAACTTTTGGAGCCTATATTGATCTGTTTATAGTCTTCTTGACATTATTTGAGTTGCTTTTAGCCACCTTTGCTTTGTTTGGTTTTGAAGGATTAGTCTCTTGCTTTGAGTGTCTTTCAATTACAAAGCATGTGTTTTCTTTAGAATTGTTTAGGGAAAGATCAGATCTCTTCTGAATAGTTCACTTTAAAAGAGAACTTTTAGTTTGGGTTTCTTTGTTTTAAGAAAGTTCATTATTGCTTTTAGTGAAATTTTTGAAACAAAAAGATTTAATTTCTTGCTTTATATTAGACTGGGGGAATCCTTGCATTTCGAGTAGTGAAATTGCATGATTCTTGGCGTTTTTTTTATCTTATATTATGAAAAAAAAATCCCCTCATGGTCGGGGGGGGCCATGAATCATGCATTGGTGTTCAGTACCTTTTTCTCATTTCTTGAGAATATTGATATTGATGAGTTTAATATATTTTGGGACATCGTGCATATGGGAATGATAAATGTTTTCTCCTTCTCATAGCATAGCTTTCATCAAAATGAAAAGATTG
>ML783379.1:1086578-1101728 GCA_009831015.1 Picea engelmannii | reverse complement strand
GCCAAAACACCATATTGTTCACGTCATTTTCCTCTTGAGTAACAACAGCCATAAAATAAAGTGCTTATAAAAACTGATTAGATATTTTTTATCTTTTCTAGTAGCAAACCTACATTAGATTAGTTGTAGGGCTTTGGAATAGGTGTGAAAGATAACTTTCCAAAGTTGCAAACAAACATAGAATCTTGAGTCAGGGAGCGGTTAAATCCACTTATTACATTTTGTCCTAGGAAGCCCTTCTAACACAAGGGTCAATCACGAGGTCACATTGAGACTGACAGAGTTACTCACTCTGCTTTGTTGGTCTTGGTGTAGAGGTTGCGCGTATTATGGGGGTCGCTTGAGAGGTATACCCACAATGATGAGTGGAAGCCTTTCGAGTTGATTTCGGGCTAGATACCCTGCCCTTGCACATGGATCGGACTGTTGATTGTTTCCCCAGGCATCATTGTAGTAATTGGTAACCTTAGTGGCCTATATCTCTAGGTTCTTTACACGAGGTGATTGTGGAGGGGCAAGTCTTCACTGTACCTGGAATCGACGTTGGCCAAACTCACTCAGGCTCCTTGGAGGGTATACCCACGATTATGTGTGGGAGCTTGCACCAGGGTGTAAGTCCGTTAAGTAGTTCGTCAACGTAACTTTTCCACCCGCTCTATCTCATCCCTTTTTTACATTGTTCCCACGACATTGGATTTCATCACCAACTAGTGTGTTCATTGTGAGAAGGTTTTGTTTGTTTGCTTGCTTTCTAGATTTTTAGCGTGTGTTGTTTGTTTTCCCTAGCAGACTCTAGGTTGGATTTATTTAATGGCGTCATTTCCCAGAATGACTAATGAAGGAACCCCTACTCCAAGGGAACCTTTTATTTTTCCTTCCTATGGAAACATCGGTCCTCCTCACATTGCTACTTTGAGCCTTCCAGGTCTCACTGTTGGATTGTCGGTGTGGTTGTTTTCCACTCAGGTAATCCCGAATGCAGCAAGTGCTTCGGTCGTAAGAACTTCCCCCCAAGGACATCAACCTCATGTTGATCCTTCACCATCTTCACCAGTAAGGTCTTCTTCACCTTCTTCGCTTGCAAGGTCGCCTTCCATTTCATCTTCTTCGTCGAGCGAAAGTTCTGAAGCTAGTAACTCAGTGAATAAGAATAAGAAGAAAAGGAAGAATTAGAAGAAGAAAATTAAGCAAGGATCCAAACCTCGAACCACTGTCAAACATGTTGGAAAACAACCAGTTACTGTTACTCATGCTGGGAGTGTTGATGATGTCAAGATCACCCAAACAACCCGTAAGCCCAAGTACCCTTGCAGGCTTTGTAAGGGTAGCCATATTCTTAAGGATTTCCCTGGTCTATCCAAGGTTATAGAAATATGGTCTACACACCCTGACCAACCCATGTCATCAGCCTCTGAACAACATATTGATGACCTCCAGTCAACTAGTCATGATACGGTTGGGAAGAAGAAAAGTAGAGTCAAGTTCCTGTGTATGTTATGCAAAGGGATTCATCTAACTCATCTTTTCCCTCACATGGACAAAGCCTTGAAATTACTGGAAGACATGATTGTTTTACAGCCTCAACTTCCAGCCGCTTATCGCAAGCTTTCTCTCAACCCACCTGTAGTTGATGGAATGATCACTCCGGTCCCTTCACCGGTCAATCCGATTGATCATGTCGTCAATCTGGTCACTTCCTTAGTTGAACCAGTTGACAAAGTGGTTGATCCGATACCATCCTCAGTCAATCTCGTTCTCCCCTTAGAGAGTGAAACTAAAGAGGTCAAATTGATCCCATCCTCGGTTGATCCCACTCTCCCGTTAGAGAGTGTCACCCAAGTGGTCGATCCGTTTACACCTGTCGACCCCATTCTCCCCTTGGAGAATGAAACCCAAGTGGTCGATCTGATCTCATCATCGGTCGATCCTACTCTCCCGCTAGAGAGTAAACCCGATACTGCCCATGTTTTTCTCGTTGATACAGACTTTGTCATGTCAGGGGGTATTCCTCCTTCTCCCGTGAAACTCCCTCCAAGTAATGAGGCCATCCATTTTGATTGGGGTGTGCTAACTGGACCTCGTCTTCCCTCTCACATTCCTTTCCAGATTACAGTACAGGTTTGTGGTCGAGACTTTCCTCAAACACTGATAGATGAAGGTTCGTCTGTTAGAATTTTTTCCTCTATTGCTTGGCAATATTTGGGTTGTCCTCCACTTGCGTCGATTACGCAGAATCTGTTAGCTTTTAACAGAAGAACTAGTCAACCTTTAGGGACCCTTCCTCAATTTCCTGTAACTTTGGGAGGGAAAATTGTCTTCATTGATGTCATGGTAGTCCAAGACCCCTTGGATTTTTCTTTACTCCTTGGGTGGGATTATATCTATGCCATGAAAGCTATTATGTCTACTCTTTTTCGTGTGATATCCTTCCCTCACGATGGGCGGGTTGTGACTCTTGATCAACTTTCATTCATTGACCCCGCCTGGATTTCCTCCCTAAATGGTTCTTATATACAGACGGTATTGCCCCCGCCATAGGTCAATTATGTGGCGTTGTCACCCATGGCTTCAACTTCTGATGACTTAGATCTAGTAGTTGACATGGCGATATCTTCGATAGGGTTGTTAGAGCCGGATCTTTTTACTCATGTCGCGACCCTCAACATGGTGTCCTTCCAGAATGTGTTTCTTCCTTCCAGCGAAGACCTCTTGGAAGCCATGACCAAGTTTGTCCTTTGACATGGTATCATTCCAGAGCATTGTCCTCTTGGAATCCATGATCAAGAAGAGAGGTCTGAGGATAGTTTTTGCATCTCTGAGGCAACCTCGTTAAAAAATGAAACAGAGGTCTTTAAGCATAGTTTTCTTATTTCAATCTCGTTAAAAAATGAAACCACCCGAGGATAGTTTTTTGCGTCTCTGTGGCAACCTCGTTAAAAAATGAAACAAAGGTTACGAGCATAGTTCTTGTTTCTATGTCAAGCTCATTAAAAAATGAAATAGTTTTCCCCCTCTCTGTTTGAGTCAAGTCCTCCGTCTAGTATTTGAAGCTTCATTTCATTCTTCTTTGCAGTTGGATGAAACGAAGCTTGGGGGGCATTTGCCTCAGCCTCTGGACTTCATGCTGAAGTTGAGCCGCTAGCTTCTTAAATTGGGGGCTAAGTACCAACCATCCTTGTGTTATGCGTTGGGAAGTCGCAAGCATAGTTTTTTATGGTTCAAGCTGGTGTAAAAATGAAACCAGCTACCTCAAGCATGGTTTCCTCTAGTTCAAGCTTGTGTAAAAATGAAACCAAGTCCAAGCATAGTTTTGTTTAGTTTTTAAGCTTGTGTAAAAATAAAATCTATCCCAAGCATAGTTTTGTTTAGTTTTTAAGCTTGTGTAAAAATAAAATCTATCCCAAGCATTGTTTTGTTTTGTTTTTAATCTTGCGTAAAAATGAAAACAATCCTGAGCTTAGTCTTTGTTCTTTCTCATGCTCATAAATACATGAGAATAAGTTACCGAGCTTAGTCTTTGTTCTTTCTCGTGCTCGTAAATCAATGAGAATGTAACCAAGTATACTTTTATCACTTTTTCGGACTCGTAAATATTATACGAAAAAGGAACCCCCTGGAGTCCTCTTTAAGCTCTTTTCAGACTCTCTAAACATGAAAAGATTGTCGAGCGACCTTGTTCTTTTCATGCTCGTTAAAGTATTTTAAGAAAACATCTGTTGAGCGATAGTTTATCTCTTTTTCGGTCTCATCAGACTACTTTACGAAAAAGGAACTGAGAGAGTTCTCTTTTAAGGGTTTTTCCAGACTCTATAATCATGAAAAACCTCTGAGTTTTCTTTCTTTGGACTCATTAAACAGACATCGAAAGGCCCATATGGGACCGAACCACTCATTTCTAGGGTTCGTTAAACATACTCCGAGGGACTCGTCCGAAGGATGAGCTTAAATTTACAAGCATATTTTATCCTCCTCAAGCTTGCGTAAAAATAAAGAGGTACTCGCCAGAAATGGTGGGGGAAAAATTGGGAAAGAAATGTATCTAAACCTGTATTCCATGGAAGAGTCATTTTTACACCCTTTCACTCGCCTTGTGTCTAGGTTGGAAAATCCACTTGTCTCTTGATCATACTCCTATAAGATTACAAATTGGTCTGTGATATCTATTTTTGAGTCAGTGTTTCCAATACAGTTGTCGTGTCGTCAACATGTTCAAAGAGAAGTTCAACCCGAAAAGCCTTCTACTGTGTCGTCCATTTTTGCAGTCTTTAAGCCTTCTATTGCGTCGGCCATCCCTGAGTCAGTCATGAATCACTTGTTACTATGATCTACATCAAATCTTGTTACTTGTTTCCTGTCATTGATGTGGGATACGTTAAGGCCCTCCTGTGATGAGTCTTTTCCTGTCAACTTCAACTCATTATCCAGGAATTAGACTTAGAAACTAATTGGTACCTTGGAACTTGCATGCCTCAATGGCAGGTTTCCTCGATTTCAACAGTGGGTTTTCATTATCGACCCCTGATCGAGAGATTCCGTCGAGTGTTTGACCTCAAATCATTGATTCACATTCATTGGATTGTACCAAAGTACCTTGGGAGTCATTGACATTAATGGTGATTTCCCTCACACTTGTTAATGGTATACACTAATGACCAGTAATCAAGTGGTTTCTACCATGTTCGACTTCAACACATGTATTCGCATGGTTAGATTCGTACTATAGAGTGATAGAGATGAAGACCCTAGATATTTTTCTGACAAATCCAGGTTGCGTTGGAGTATATTCAGTGTACTGTTGCATAGATCCACATTTTATGTCTGGTGGCTATGTTCAAATTTGAGTCTTTAACACATAGATCCACAGTGTATTTTTGGTGCCTATGTTCAAATTTGAGTCATATTGGCATGGATCCACAGTGTATGTTTGGTGGCCATGACCTGTCTTACTTGAAATGGATCTTCGCATGTCGTCATTTATGCTTTGAGTCATTTGTATTCTGAGTATGGGAATGCCTACCTCAGTGATGATATATTATTGTACAGTATTTCCTTGTTTGTTGGCAGGTTTCCGATCGATTGTTCCTTGTTCCCTACACACACTTGACAAAGTATTTCAGTTATCACTCTGTTCTAACTTCATACTTTGGGGGGCTCTCTGTTACACATTATTTTTTTCATCCCTATGACCGTTAATGACATAAACCTATATGTTGCCTTCAGAGGGGTTAGTGGCCTAAGTTCCTGAAGAGAGAAGGGAGAAGAACTTTTCCTGAGAAAAGAAGTTGCATTTTCCCTTGTAAAAACCCTGTAAAAAAGGAATTTCGTAGGTTGCTATATAGGCAAGGTGCGAGAATGCCTAATTCTCGCAAGTTGCACCATAGCTAGGGTGCGAGATGTTCGCAGGTTTCTTTATAGGCAGGGTGCGAGAATGCCTACACGAGGGAAAAAAAAGTGTTTTCTCGAATCTTCTAGAAGGAGAAACTTCTATGGTGAGGTGGCGTCCGAATGGTTTGGATCTTACTCGCTTTCATGATTTAGTGGGATCATCCTAACCTCTTCACCTTATCCTCTTCAACTTATAAAAGGAGAGAAGTTCTCATGGAAAAAGCTATCTTTGGTTGGCTTGGAATTATTAGCTTGGTTGGAGTGGCTTTGAGATTTGCTTTGTCAAGATAGATTGTGAGTAGCTATCAGATCCATGGTCTCAGAATCCTTGGAACAAGAAGTGTGTGGGGAACGAAGGACAGTTGGAAGGGACCTTACGACATCAAGGCCATGGTTGTAATCTCTCTTTCACATTTAATATGATACAGTAATATGATTCTTTCCTATAAAGCTTGTTGTGTTTTATTGTATGATTCCTTGATCATATACATAGGTTTATATTGAGTTTATGCTATTGCTATCACTTTGTTTGGTTGCATTATTTTGCAGGATCACCATTGTATGAACATTGGAACGGAGCTAGGATGGTGATGGTGAGAGGAAGTGACGTTTAAACAATATGTCACTTATCCCTCTTTAGTTAGTAAATTCAATATCTAAAACTTAAGGAAAGCGTCATGTTCTGGTGTGTTTTGTTCTAGATCTAGGTGGATCTAGGGAGATCAGTTAGTGTCTGCAACTACCGATTAGTCCAATAACAATAGATGTCAATTCAGGTTTTGAAATGTAATGATGGCTTATTATGACCCACGAGTGACCTTGACAACTTAGAATTGACCCTTAGAAGTGAGAATGACTTGACTTAATGAGACATCAAATTATGTTAAATGACCAAGAAAACAAAGATTAAAATTATTGTCATGAATCAATGCTACCAGTACTTTCTAGTAGCTAACACCCTCTATAATCCCTGGTTTAATTAACGCTTAATATAGATATAATATATGGTTGTGTCCAAATGATATATATATGCGAATTGTATTTCTGAATTTTAATAAATAAAATGTGATGCCAGGTGCTAAGGGGATATGGACAGAGATGGGGGATAAACTAATTCACAAGAGAGGAGAATGTTTAGGAGTGTCTAAGAGGGGTCCAAGGGGGAATTTCCCATGTCTATTAATTCAACCCACTTCCTAAAATTTCTATTGGTATATGAACCTTCTAATTTTTTGATTGAGTGTTCCCAAAGGAAATCATTGAATACATGTAATAGGGTGGGTGTGAGGAATCACATCCCATAGTTATTGGTATCATGGGGGATGAGTATAGTCATCTTGGGGAAGAGTGTAAGTCAAGCAAGTAAGCCAAAGAGAGAAAAAATGTGTATTGGTAGTTACAGCAGATTTAGACATTCATGTTTTTTATGAACAACAAACAAAGAACAAGGAAGAAGAGATTTGGAGTTGGAGAAACCATGGAGGGAAAATTTTGGAGCGTATTTGGAGCAGAAGACTAAAGAGCCAGGTTTTTAATCCTAAAGAGTGAACTCTTGTGTGAGTTGCACTATAAAATCAAGTGATTGCTACCATTTTTCTGGTAGTTTTCCTAGCAATGAGCTCCCTTGAGTTTCCCAGTAGTGATATTCTTGGGTACATGTGACAAAGAGACCTTGATAAATGAATGGGACACCCAATGGACTGAGAGAAGTGAAGGGGTACATTCCTTTGGTTTGGCATGTCAAGAGGAAGAGAATTGGTGGAAAATCGGGATAGTTGTAGGAGAATACCAATGGGTTGTGGGATTTTCTTATCTGTGAGTGGATAGTGAGACACCACCCTCTTTTGCAGATTGTTAGCCCTAGCTTGGGAGTGACTTGTTGTTGATATTTGGAACAAAAATTCTATGGTTTGGTGGAACGTCCATCCCAATCAATTGGTTGCACAATCGTTTTTAAAATATAAGTGTTTTATTTTGTTTCTATGTAACTTGCATTATGAGTTTAATTGTTGTGTATTAACTTTGTCTTTGAGAACGATTTATATGTTATTTTTTTTAGTTATTTAAATTGCATTCATGTCATTTTTATCATGTTGCATATGCATTTAACTAATGGTGTTGGCAAATGGTTAAAATTGTATGTTTTCCTATAGCTGGTAAGCTACAAGAATAGTTAGTAGGAAATTTTTAATATTATGAGTATTTATGCATGTAATAGACATCAGCTGGGTTGGGGAACATTACAGGTTGGGAGGAGAGTTTTGTCTCCTAATTTGTTGTCCATCTCTGCTACTTCTTGTTGCATCTTGTTTGGTGGAAGCTAGTGTGTTGTTGCTTTTTTTGTAATTCAAATATTATCTTGCTACTTCCAAGCATTTCTCATAGCTTCTCTTGATTTCATGCAATTATTTAAGTTACTTGTAAATTTATAAATTGTATTGTTGGATTCTACCCTGGATGATGGCAATCTTGTTGCTTGTTATAGTTGTTGATCTTAGTTATAAAATAAACTTTCTAGTTAGTAGTACAATTAATGGTTAATTCATGAATCATTCTTCTATATGGGCCAAATTTGGTTTTTTATTATTCAAGTGAATACATTAGGGTCATATTGTTGGTATTTACATTTTAGTGAATTATTAAATGATAGTATCTTGCATATAGGTAAATTTCATTATTAAATATTAGAAATTGAAGAAATGTTTTTGGGATATGTGTTATATTATTTACACAATTGTGGGTCCCCCTATTAGGGGTTTCAGGGGTATATCCCCAAAAAACAAATTGGGGGTTTATTTACCAAATTTGTGGGCGGTCTTTTGCTTTTTGTGGAGGCAGTTTTTCACCTTTGGCAGTTTAGCGGCACATGGTATTTCAGCCCGTGATTTTCTACTTCTGGTTAAGGAATTAAGTTTGTAATCTAATATAGGTCAATGGATTAGGGGTTTTTTGGATGCCACGAGATCCTATGTATTATATTGTAAACAATGAAGTTGGATAAGGAATAGAATTAGAGGTGCGACTCTAAAATAGGTTGTTGGTTTTCCCGATTGGGTTTCCAGGGTACATCTCTATGCATATGTGTGATTTCAATTGTTTTATTTTCTATGTTAAGAATTTATGTGTGCATTGCATTATTATAAAAGGTTTAAAACTTACAATTTTCACAGTGTTCATGTTTATTTTAAGGCACACAATTTCATTGAGAAAACCCAATTAGAGATGAGTCTCCTTAAAGGGGATGTCCTGCTAGAGTGGATTAATGAAGAGACCAAATTGCATATCATTCTCTTACTAGTGATTCGAGATTTATTCAAGGAAACATTCAGAACTAGGTACTTTTCAAAGGAATATAAACGACAAAAAATAAGTGCATTCCATATAGTTAAGTAGAGCGGAAGACCGATGGAAGTTTATGAGGTAGATTGTTGGCATTAGTTCATCATGTGGAATATATGGTGGATGATAAGAGACAAACTAAGAGGCTCCTTCATGGATTTCATCCATTGGTTTGGGTTGAGGTCATGATGTAGAAACATAGTACCATGGTAGATACAACAATTATGGCTAGGTGGGCCCAAAGGGGGATTGATACGAATGGTAAATCACCAAGGAAGAGCTTTGTTCCCTTTAAAAAACCTTCTGAAGAAGGAGCTATCAAGGTTAAGGGATGTAGATATGGATTCCATAGAAGACAAGACATTGTAGCTAAGGTTGTTAGTATAGCATCAAGGGCATCTCCCTTAAGACAAAGGAACTAGTCCCACTCCCAAGGAACAAGAGGTCAAGGCAGGGGATATAGTGGTTGGGGGTAGCATTACATAATTAATCAAGATCAAAATAAGGTGTTGGGAATGTGGAGGTACCCATTATAAAAATAATTGTCTAAAGTATAAATCGTGTTCTAATCATCAAGAAGGAAAAGGACATAACTTAGAAGGATCAACCCCGAGCCCAACATCAAATTCATGCAACGGTAATTAACCACTAGGATAATCATCAAGACGTAGTTTTACAGTATAATGGTATGATTAAAAATACATTTCTCTCTATTTTAATTGATTATGGTGTTATTTATAGTTTTGTTTCCCTATTTGCATTAATTAGAACTGGATTCGCAATGGGAGATCATAATGATTTTGAATTGGTAGAAATGTCTTCTAGGGTAAATTAATTAGTAGGTCCCTTGGTCTCAGGGAGAAATTTCACTAACATGAGGTGACTTAGAAAATAATTTCAAATAAAGATTCATGATTTACTTTGAGGTTCTAGAAAAGCCTCCAAACTTCTATGGGTACTTAGCTCAAGTTTAGTATTACATATCATCTAGAGATAGATAGATAGCTAGAGAGAGTTAACCAAGTACTAGAGAATACATATGTTAAGAATGTATTTCATGGACCAACAAAATCAATGGGAGAAGTATCTTTCCCTAGTTGAGTTTTCTTATAACAATATTTATCACAATTCCATTCGCACAACCCCATATGAGTTCCTATATAGGAGACCATGCATGACCCCTTTGAGTTGGGGTTGGTTAGAGGATCAAGTTGTGTTAGGACCTAACTTGCTACAAGAAATGGAGGAATAGTAAGTTACGATTAAGTAAAGGCTTAAGGAAGTAAGGGACTTGCATAAAAGTTACACAAATGCTAAAAGAATAGATATAATTTATGAAGAAGGTAGCAGAATATTCATTAGAGTCAATCCTACTAAGAGTTCCTTCAAATTTCGTAAAGGAACAAAACTATCCCTCATATTCGTTTAACCATTCAATATCCTTAAAAGTATCGTACTAATTGCTTACTATCTTGAGCTTCCATCCCATTTAGGAAAGATGCATCGTGTAATTCATGCTTTTGTACTTAGAAATTATGTTCTTGATCCTTCTCACATGTTGAAATTAGAGGCATTGTGGGTTTCCATGGATGGAACCATCTATGGTGAATTGTTCTCTATACTGGACAAGAGAGTTTTTCAGCTAAGGAACTGTGTACTTGACCAAGTTAAGGTCCAATCGGACCAATATAGTAGAGGATCTACTACCTGGGAGGACTGTAAGGTTATGTGTCAAGATTTCCCATACCTTTTAAGTAAAGTTAACTTCAAGATGAAGTTCCCTGAAGGAGGAACATATGTAGTGCTTTTCCTTTTGTATAGTAATATTTGATTAGAAAACTTAGTAGGAACATATCCATATATTAAATCGACATTTTGAGATAGTTTTTTTTCTCATGTTCATGCACTACCAATTATTATGTTCTACATATGCTATATATGTTGTGTTGATTTCCCATACCTTTTTGAGTAAAGTTAGCTTTGAGATGAATTTCCTTGAAGGGGGAAGATATGTACTACTTTGCCTTTTGTATAGTCATCTTGGACTAGAAAACTTAGTAGGAACATGTCCATATATTAAATTGACATTCTGAGATTTGTTTTTCTCATGTTCATGCATTACCAGTTATTATGTTCTGCATATGTTATATATGTTGTGTTGATTATCACTATATGAGTATTCATGATGTTATGACGATGTTATGTCCTTATGATGGCATGTAGTAGTTAGCATGTAATTTGTTATTCGTGGTGTTATGACGTTATGTTCTTATGATGAAATGCATTAGTTAGCATGTAGTTATTTTTTGTTCATGGTATAATGATGATATGATTATGCCTAATTTTTTGATTTCATTATTTGCGGTAGCACTGGATAGGAAAGCCACTCCATGGGCCTAGAGGGATGATTCATTAAATATATTATGGGAGCCCATACCCACGAAGAAAAGATATTTGCATAAACAACATTTTATGGGTTGGGGACAAACTCATTTAGTATTGTTATACCAATAGTTCTTTTACCTCATGGGATACAAAAATTCCATTAAGATTGGTGTATCTATACTTGTCGATGGAGTTTTAATGTTGGACTTTCAATACTTGGGGCTGAGTACCTAGTTGGATTTGTGGAAGGGGTTTAGGCTAGCCTTTTGAGATTCCTTAAAATCAATATACCTACCAGATACTTGGTGGGTAGAGTACCATATAGATGAGGCTTGGGGCCATAGAGCCCAACTAAGGTCGAGGGGAGAATAAATCTTGATGCCAAAAGTTGAGGAGATGGTTGGGATTATACTCACACTCCCCCAGACTAGTGATCTGGAATCTTGATGCTTACTACAGTCACGCCGTGATGGATGAATCATATACTAGTTACAACAGAGGGACTCATGTCATGGTTAGCAAGACAATTAGGGGGATAAGAGGATTATTCAAAGGTTGTGAATGGTACGATTCTAGAGGAGAATGGGTAAGGAAGGAAATAAACCCTTGTGAATATCTTTATTTAATTCATGACTGTGTGTTCTTGTTTCATATTAGGCATCAAGAATATAATCAAGATCATGTACAGATATAAATTTCACTATGGTTGTTTAATAGTGCAAATGACATACTTCTTTTTGATGGAGACACTAGTAACTCCCTCATTTGCACAATAGTAATTAAAAAAAATAGTTGCATGAGGATGGTAAGTGGAAGTCTACATGCCAATGAAATAATATTTTGCTGAAAATTTTGTGCCTAAATTTGGATACATATATGATCTAGAATATATGAAGAACGAAAAAAGATACAAACAAAACAATAGATTAGAACACAGAAATATAGTGAAACCCAACTTCTATTAGTGAATAAAAATCGCAGAATATTGTAGACACAAACTAGCTAGAATGGCGGTAGTTTATCTCTAAAGAGAAAGATATGTTGACTATACTTCATTCGCAACAAGATTTACACCACACTCCATTGCATGCTCAAAGGACCTCCTTCACCTCAATTATATATGAGAGAGTGAGAGGGGAATAATTCCCATGATGCATGTAGGATAAACTGGTCTAAGTTTACAAAATTCCATAAGCATTTAAAACACTAGGAATTCCTAGATGGTCCCCAATCCCAGTATTAATCTAGCCCAAGTGCGCCTAACTGTGAAATTCTAATGGGATCTGGTGCATTAACATTGTACGCATGAACATAAGACCATTAAGAAATCATTACATGATGATTATAATTAACAAATGGAGATGGAATTAAATTGCATTCCCCATCAAAAGGGTGAATATCATGAAAATTTTTATTCAATGGAAAAGGTGGATGGCCACCGAGATCCACCTGGACTAGTCCTCCCCCCTTAGGAAGAAATGGTCCCCATTATTTCAAGTTCCCTTGGGAGATGGAGAAAACTTTATTGAATATGAACCTTAGTGAGCCACTTGCCTTGTTGAAGTAGTTGTCCTTCTTGTACTTGGCATTATCCTATTGAAGGATGTCATGAACTTGTTGTTGGAGGTCTTGGATCCATTCAACAAATCTGGCTTCGTGATCTGACTTGGTCTGAGTGTGGGAGGACATTGTTGGTGAAGATGCAGCAAGAAGAACTATATCAATGGGGAATAATGGTTGGAACCCCAAGCACACTTGAAAAGGGTTGCGTCTAATAGAGCTATGAAGGGCTCTATTATAGCTATGTTGAACATATGGAAGACTCTCATTCTCTAGAAGGGAGCCTTTATATATTGGACCATTAGGTAAGGGAGCATCAGGCATCGAGTCAATGGAATGCTTGACTTGACAGTGTAGAGGCACCTTTGTAGGTGAAAAAGTATATTTGTGCTCCTCTACAATCTTGTCGACTTGCTTCTATTGTATAGAAAGGTCTTAGGTCGAGGTTGTAGTGGTCGGCAATGACCTTTTTTTCACCTTTTGACCGCATCGTGAAGAGGGAAAAAATTGTGGTTTGAGAGATTACTTTACAGCATTGTTTTGTTGAGATCAATAAAGTGGTAGTAATTGGAACTACCTCTGGTACCCTGTAGAGCTAACCTCCTAGAGTAACAATGACACTCCAGGGATAAGACTCATAAAAAACGTGATGTTTACACATATAAGGTTATCCTAAAAAAAATCACAAAATTCAAGTGGGGCAACATCACACAACACCTCATCTTTAAAGGGCTTGATGCCATATGAAAGGTGACATTGTTG
Source organism: Picea engelmannii (assembly GCA_009831015.1). Lineage (NCBI taxonomy): Eukaryota > Viridiplantae > Streptophyta > Pinopsida > Pinales > Pinaceae > Picea > Picea engelmannii. The sequence goes on along the minus strand of ML783379.1, from coordinate 1,088,297 downwards.
GTTGATGTGAATGTCTCATCCACAACTCAACCATCCGATGGTGTATGGTTGGGGCTATGGCATTATCGAAAACTTCATTCTTTTGATGACCTTGGCTGAGATCAACTTCTTTTAACTCTTGTTGTCAACAATGAAATGTAGTGGGGTCCCCTTTACCCACATATTTTGAGTGGAAGAGGCGCTCCCTGTTGGCACAGGCCTATGGTGGAGAAAAGTCAAGATCAAGAAAAATGCAGCAAATGAGGTAGATGGGACCAAGAAGGAGAGCACGCCATATTTTGAGGAAAATCATCATGCACAGTAGGATTTGCAAAAATCCAGCCCATATGTGGAAAAACCTAGCCATCTTAGGGTTAGGGTTTTTAATGTATTGTAAGGGTTTTTAACCTAATTTTGTAGTATAAATAGAAGAGGTCTAAGGCATATTGAGGTATCTATCGATCGAATTTTAATCCATATCTTTGTGTGAGATATTTGTGTGACTTTTTGCATGAATAAAGTACTTGAAGAACCTTTTTGAGTCTATATTGTTGGTGAGAGTTGTGAAGCTCAGACGGAGTCAACATGGAGATGTAGTTGAGGGTCAAGTCACAAGCTGTGGAGCTTGGTGCGATCTGTGTATGCCTCACTACTCTCTATTATCCTATGATGTAATGCACAAAGCACTTTTTTTATGAATAAGAAAGAAGAAGAAGATCTTTGTGGACGTAGCCCCAAGGGAGGTGAACCACGGTAAAACTCTGTGTACAATGTGTCTGAATGTCTTTACTATTTTTGTAGTTACGATTGAATGGTTAGATAGATGAATAAATGGTCTTACTTACAACATGCACTAGAATAGATATGAAGAATAGATGTTATGAATGAATGAATGGATTTGATGAATATTGTAATAGAATGCATGTTTAAGTAGAAATATAAGTAAAAGGAACATCCCCCAATCCCTTCCATGAATGAAAATTCACATGCGCAGTGGATTTCTGGTTAGACAACATTACTACGGGATTTATCACTGAGTTTGTAGTAGATACAACGAAGTCATATACTGTTGTAGAGCAGGATTTCTTGAAGGGACCCAGATGGAGGTACATTAGGTCTCTTTATGTTGGCATATTTATTAGGGGCATAGAAGGCAGAGTATTTGTTTGTCATTGATGGCAAGATCATCCCAACGATGACGAACAAGAGAAAGTGGCAAGACCAGCAGCGCAACAATGATCGCATGGCAAGATCATAAGTGTAAACTCCAGGAGTCAAGGAAGGAACTCATAGCAGAAAATCGTGAAATGTGAAACCACGACTTAATCTCCATTTCGGAGTTTCAAATACCGGGAGTTGGAGGTGCAAGGAAACTCACGACAAGAATGATGAAATTGTGTAATGCGAAACCATGACTTAATCTCCATTTTGGAGTTTTGGATACCGAGAGTTGGAGGTGTCAAGGACACTCACGACAAGAATGATGAAATCACGAAATGCAAAATATCAGATCATGTCAAAGAATCCATTTCAGAGTTTCGCAGACCAGGAAATCAATAATCAAAGGAACTTTAAACTTTGAAGTAGCGAACCTTGAAATCCTGAAACAAACACATCAACAAACCACGTCAGCAAACCATGTCAGCTAAGGACATGTGGCACAATCAGGCAATGACAAGTGTCAAGTTGATTCAACATTTCAGGCACATGTAAGTCACGAATCAGAGTGACACGTGGCAG